>JAUZNK010087683.1:0-12726 GCA_035046665.1 Euphysa ruthae | reverse complement strand
CTAGTTAATTATGCAAAAAAAAATTAACAATAATGGATATTTAAGAATTTTTTTCTGAAGGGGCTGTACCACCTTAAGTTTGATTACTAAATTAAACGAAATTAGAAGTTAATTTACCTTTTTTGAAATTCCAAATCCTAATGCACCTATCACAAAGCCAAATTCCAACGGGCTTTACATCTAGATTTTTACATCTAAAATATGTCCATTCAAAACAATATGTCATTCTTTCTCACAATACTTCCTTCAGTAAATTTTTTCTTTCATGTGCCTCTCTCCAGTACGGTTTTAATGCTTAGGTTTTCACAAAAGCAATCATTTCTGTGAATACAGAATCCATACAAAATTGCTTGACGGGATTAGAATTCTCCTTTGTAAACAGCTTCACAGCTTTTTTTCTGATCCAGGCTGCCTTTCCTCCCTTCCCTCTCTCCTTCCTTCCCTCCTTTTCCAGCGCAGCACACCATGGTTGCGCTGCAAGGAGAAAATTTTAAAATATCACACCTTTATAATGGCTCTCACAGCTATTTCCAACATCTGCAAATGCCTTTAAAATATTCAAGAAAGATAAAAAATATTAGCGCTCAACAAGTTTACTAGAATGACGTAGTAACTGTATTCTGTGTCAGTACAAAACTGTTTACATGACTGCTATTTTAATGGTCAGATATACACTTACACGGGTATATTTGACTGCTAAACATTTAATTTCAAAATATAGATATTTTTATTAGCATTTAAATTTATTAAGGTTTGTTTTTCAACATTTTGCTATTATAAATCCTGACTCACCCGCCATTTGTATTCCTGTGCAGGTCAGCTAAAATTTATTAAAAATTTAATGTGCTTTATTTTACTAGTGAGATGTTAAAATTAATAGGGGATAGAAGTCAAATTAAGTATGTGTTTGCCTTACGAGAATGGCTAAAGGTAACACAAAATACAGAAAAAAAAAATTTGTAATTTGAATAATTAATGGAAATTGAAGCATTCCATTCACATAACTTTCTATTAAAATTTATTAAATACATTATAAAAATATCAAAAAGGATGTTAATGAATTTACATTACTCAGACACCTAAATACCAGAAAACGAAACTTACCAGATGTTACTTCCATGTCTATATCACTAAAGTTGTCATAAAAACTCTCAGAAGTCGATTTAGCTAAAAAATTAATTGGCATGTAAATACAGAGAATGCAGAGACAACTCCTGAGTACATGTAGTTAATTTAAGTGAACCATTCAATCTGAAGGC
The DNA here is from genome assembly GCA_035046665.1 of Euphysa ruthae. Taxonomy (NCBI): domain Eukaryota; kingdom Metazoa; phylum Cnidaria; class Hydrozoa; order Anthoathecata; family Corymorphidae; genus Euphysa; species Euphysa ruthae. The sequence goes on along the minus strand of JAUZNK010087683.1, from coordinate 11,467 downwards.
TTCAAAACAATCCAAAAAAGGCCAGATTGGTATGGTGAGAAATAATTCATAACATGATAAACTAAGAACAGTTCCTCAATAGTGTCCGTAACAGAAATAGAAAATCAAAATAACGTATTATATACGCAAAATGATGGCACTAAACCATGTGGAATGAAGCCTTTTTCCATTTCTTTTAGGCTTCTTTGAACAATTTCATCATAAAATTGTCAATTTCCATCACATTCAAGTTTAGCAGCAAAATGGTTTGGACGAAATAACGTTAATGCAGAAAGTCTACACCTGAGAAGAAAAATTAAAATGTTTCAAGAATAATAACCTTAAAATGCGATATTTAACCCAGATTCAAACCAAGAAAAAACCAAGTCGATTAATGAAATGACGATTACAGCTGGTGAACCAAAACAATCGGTGAAATAGTTATTAAAACTAAATAATAAAAAAATCGAAAGGCAATTAAAACTGAGGAAAAATCAAACTCAGGAGATGAAATGACGATTAAAACTAAGTACCAAACAAAATCGAAAGATTAAATTGCTTCTAAATCTTAGGAATAAACAAAATCGGAAGATAAAATGGCAATTTATACTAAGGAACAAATAATTTTGTAAAAAGATATGGCGATTAAAAGGAAAAAACGAAATAAAAATGGCGAGGAAAACTAAGGCATAAACAAAATAGGGATGGCGACTTAAACTAACAAAACAAAGAAAATCGGAAGATGAAATGACGGTTAAAATCACAGATGAAACAAAATCAGAAGGTAAAATGACGATTAAAACTAAGGAGCAAATAAAATCGGAAGAAAAATTGACAATTAAAGCAAAAAGTGAAAATAAATTCAAACAAGCTAAGAAACAAACAAAATCGGTATGATAAAATGGCGATTATAACATAAAGGAACAAAGCAAATCGGCATGACGAACAAAACTAAGGAAAAAAAAATCGAAAGATGAAATCCCGATTATAACAAATGAAAAAACGAAATTCGGAAAATAAAATTGTGTTTAAAACTAAGTAACACTCAAAATCAAAAAATGAAATGGCTTTTAAAATTAAGGAAAAAACAAAAATGGTGATTAAAACTAAAGAACAAATAAAATAGGGAGATGAACTAGAAATTTATAAGAAATAATCAGAATCGATAGATGAAATGACGGTTAAAACTAAGGAACAAACGAAATCGGAAGATGAAATTACGATTAAAACTAAGAAACAAACAAAATCAAAAAGTGAAATGGCGATTAAATCTAAGGAAATCGAAAGAAGAAATGGCGAATAACACTAAGAAACAAAAAAAATTATAAAATTAAATTGCGGTTGTAAAGAAAGAAACGGAATCGGAGAATGAAATGACGATTATAATTTACGAACAAACTATATTTGAAGACGAAATGGCGATTAAAGCCAAGAAAGAAACAAAATCGAAAGATGAAATGGCGGTTAAATCTAAGGAAATTACAAAATTTGAAGATAAAATGGCGATAATAAAGAAACAAGCAAATTTGGGATGGCGATTAAAACTAAAGAACAAAGAAAACCGTAAGAAAAAATGGCAATTAAAAACAAAAGGGCGAAGTGAAAAGGCTATTGAATATTGAAATAGAAATCGGGGTGAAAACCCAATCCCTTATAAAGTATTATATGACCAAGTATGGGGTGGTTGTTTGATTTAGACTCAGTATTAGTATGACGGTTTTAACAACATTCAAAGTAAGGTTAAGACGGTAACATTTAATTTCTGACAAAGTTCTTCAAATGTTTAATTTTCGTTGTATACAATTTACCAGTTGTTATTTCAATTTTAAGTACGTAGGATAACGTAAAACACCAATAAAATAAGATACTGGAACCGTCCTTTATTTCTTATTAGAAAATTTGTATCTATATTTTTTATGTTTAGATCTCGAAGCATCCGCCAAAACAAAGTTTCATGGTAATGAATCTATGCATTAGTGCAATGAATAAATATCAGACATATTTTTTGAGTGAAGACAACCGCGAATCAATAAAGGAACTTGCACTTAAATGAAGTAAATAAAGATGATGTTGATATAATGGAATTGTAAAATTTTAATTTTAAAAATTTTAATTATATGTTTGGTACATGTTAATAAACAATTCTGACCTTAGGTTTATCCGAAAACCACCAGATAAAAAAAAATTTTTTTTGATACTCCTTGTTTGTGTCATAGTCTATAGAAAAATCTCTGGTCTGGAAGCTTATTGTTATTGTCTATTGTCACTGAGTTTAAACTGAAAAATATTTTTATTTACATCATGTGACAAAAAGCGATGATAAGAATTTTTAATATTAATATCCTGTAAATTTAGAGTAAAATGAACGATAGCAGATCAGAAAAGTTAGCTAAAAGCAAAAGTTTAATGAATAAAAAATAGTATTACTGTCAAGCTACCAGATTATCAAATGATCCAAATGTTTTTCCAACACCCCATTTTAGTAGCCAGAGAAATATACTCATGTGAGGACACATGAGGCCTCAATCTATATTATTGAAAACAGTGAGCTGAGATTTTTCTTAAACTAATAGCTGCATACCCGACAAGATTTGGCTAATTGGTGCATAGCATTTAAAAAATCTTAAAAAGTAAAACGAAATTTGAAGGATTCGATTCAACAATTTACCATTACAGTATTTCCAGAAGGTCCCACGTGGCTGGTTTTGGAGTACTTAGAACGCCCATTTGTGCCTAAGAAGTTTGTTCAACCAAACAACCCAATTAAGTTGAGATTGGGTTTTGTTCAAAAACTCAGAGATAACATGGAAAATAAACTCAAATATAAAGATAAAATAAGCGCAAATGTTGAAATGTTCAACAAAAATAAAAAATTCTTTAAATTTTGGAAGTACCATTCAAGATTTTCCACAGTTTAAATTTGGTATTATAACTTTTTAGCCAAACTTGTCTGTTGGAAAGAGATAAGGGTGAGCTAATTCCTCACAAAAGTTATCCATCAAGATTGACATGGTTTGCACACTCTCATCTGGAGCTATAGATATAACCTCTTTTTGTTGTTGAGCGACATTAGATCTAATCAAAATTTCAATTGATCCAATCCAAAAAAAATCCAAAAGATTATCATCTTCCTCGGATTTCGGGACATCATCTATAATTTCTTGTTCAACAACATTCGATTCTATTGAATCTGCCAAGGATAGCTGGTTTTCTAGGAATTTTACTCTAATCAATTTCTGAGTGCGAAGCATTATTCAATCTCAGATAATGAAGAGCTGACGAAACTAACTCAGGTGATATAGCTTCAAAACAAACATGACCTCTATACATCAAGCTCCTCTTTAACATAACCATTATGATCCCATATTACCACACTGAGGTAAAGTTCTGGCAATGTCATGAACATTAGCTGGCATATTAAAAATACTACCTTTCAAATTTGGAAATTGGTCTTTACTCATTTTTGTTATTTTTTAAAAAGAATTTGCCTCGATAATATTACTCTTCCAAATCTGTTTAGATTATGCAATCCTTCAGGTAAACTATAGATCTCCGATTTATTAAACACAGCTTTAGATGGAATATCACATTTCTTAAATTTCTTGTGACAAGTTTTGAATATATAAAAGTTAAGTGCGGCTATGGGAATCAAAGAAAAATATAGAACTTTTTGACCAAAAAAGAGCAATACAGAAAACCGCAAGTATTAAATATTAACCCATTACCGACCTAATCTGTTTGGCCTAAATGTCTATTGCCTAAACCAATAAATTGCACTACCCCGTAAGGTGCAATTAAAAAAATATATTGAATTTGAAAAAGAAAACAAAAATACAGTACATCACAAATATGTATTACCTAGGTTTAACCTAGCACGCAATATGATTTCATATTAAACTCTTTCAAAGATGTCTGCTCATAACTTGCATCGTTTTAGAAAAGAATAAATTTGTTTCAAACAAATCAATTTTTAATTTATTTATTCTTTTACTTCTTTTACCATATTCTATAGAAAAGCCTGTCTTTCGTAAATAAGAATATTTTCATTTTCCAAAATTTATTTTAACTGTTTCTCAAAATCAAGTTATATTATAGTTGAAATTTCTGTTGATGAAAATTTTTCTCCTAAACGTATTTAAATTTCGTGATTTGTGTTTTTTTTTTTTTTTTTCTGAAATTTTTTATGTCTCGCGTGTTTTTATTCTCATCTTCATCAATTTCAAATTTGCTTAATTTTGACTCGTTCAATTTTGACTCGTTTAACTTTCAAGTGTTATTTATTATTCGATTTTTGCGATTCCATCATTCTTGAAATATTTCCCGTGTACTTTTTCATGACTAAATACTCTCGAAAAATATTGACAATCTAATTTCGTGATTTTTGCCAAAACTAAACGTATGAGTTAAATTAAACACGTGACCCCTTATAAATATTTTTCAATTTATTTTAGTGTATTTTTATCATTGCTTTATTAATTTTTGCTAATTTTAACGTTCAATAGGTTGGAAAGCTTAAAAAGAAAAATCCGACACCAAAGAAAAGGGAATGATCAGCCTGTAAATATGGTAGACGTGGCTGCCATTCCTCTATTACCAGAAAAATTTCGTCAAACGGTAAATCAGCAAAAGTTCATTCTCTACGACAGTCGTTTTACAGATGTCAACGGTTGAAGAAAGGTTGCGTTGTTCCAATGACTAGTTCTGTGACGAAACAGTTAAACTGTGCTTAAAAATTTTCTTTCAGTTTTATAGCATTCACGCAAGAACCGATGGGCGTGTCATACCGTGTGTGTTCGATTTATTTCCCAAAAAACTGGCTCCACTTATTTCAGACTATTTAATGAAATGAGAAACTATTCTGGACTTCAAGCTACAACTCTCTTTGATTTTGAGATCGGAGCAATTAACGAAGCTGTCGAAATTTTTCCTGGAGTTCAATTGAGTGGTTGTTTTTTCCACCTTTGCGTCAACTTACGGAAAAAAACCAAAGGTGTCTTGTCGGTTTGCAAGAGCGATATTGAGACGAGTCAGAGCTCACACTTCACGCGCGCGGATGGTTGCTGCGCTAGCGCTCGTCCCGCCAATTGATGTTATTGCTGGTTTTAACGAGTTGAGTGAGAGAATCAGAGGGTTCTACAATGTAGATGTCGACAAATTTTTGGATTATTTCTATAACTATAACTACATCAGAAGGTTCGGAAGGAATGATCCTAGAGCGGTATCGATCTTTAACATCGATGTCTCGAACAAGTTCTATCGCGCCAACCAAGGATTGCTCTCCATCAACAATATTATCGAAGGATGGCATCACAGATTTCAAGGGCTTTGTATGGAATCCCACCGTTCCTTTTGGAAATTTTTGAAATCCTTCCAAAAGGAGGTGTTTAACTGGGTATAAATGGTTCATGAAGAGGCAGGTCATCAAACCGCAAAAACGCCGATATATATATATATATATATAAATATAGCAAAAAAGGCCACAAGCTTTCGATATTCTTGTAGCAAATTTTGTTCTGTGCTCAGAAGATAGTGATTTAATTGTGGTCATTGCAAACCAGCAATTTCAGGCTTTCTCGAGAAAACTTTTTAAAATAATTATCTTTTTGCTTTTTGTTCTAAATCATTCTCAAGTTGACACTAAATTGCGCAAAAACTCTCATAGCTATATTTTGAACAAGATTGTATGGAATTAGTTACGGTTTTCTTAAGGTGTGTTTAAAACTATTTTCTAATAAATATTTGTTGAAATATTTATTTACTGAAGGTAAAAACATTAATAATCAACTAAAAGTTTATTCAAGAACTTATTTTCCAGAAAAAGAGAAAATCTTAATTGGGAGTTAAAAGTTTAAGTGATCAATTACTGTACATTTTACGGAGAACCACCGACAACCACATCTTAACCTACACCCAAACAAACCCTATATTCATATCATCCCTTAAGCTTCATAATTTTGTTTGGAGAACCATTCCATTAGCGCTTTTTTAAATTTTTTGGTGGGCACTTATTCAAGAGCAGTGTTTATTTGTTAATTTGCGAAAAATCCAGCATTACGGTACTTATTTTGATGGAATGTGCAAGCACAAAGTATAGATTATGCATTTTAATTTTTTGTGTTGAGAAATCTTGGTTGTCATCAAATTTTTAAAAATTTTCAAGTATAACTTTTTAAAAAGATATAATTATTTCTTTTATAAGAATAGGCCGACATGTGTGTAAATAAACATAGTCAGGGGGCTAAGGGCAAAATATAGGTGATTTAAAACATTTTTTGGGACAATTTGAAACTACCTAAATATGGACCTGTTGGGTATAGAGAAACAAAATTTCTTTATGGGGCATCGCAATTTTACATGGTTTAGGTTTTATAAAGGGTTTTGTATTAAGTTAGTAGGGTTTGCTACCACAATTTAAAAACATGGAAAATTGGAGGTCAATAAAACAATATTTCAATGACGCCTTGGAAAGCTCTCAAAAAGCTATATAAATAACATTTAAACGGGCATGATAAAAAAATGAATATTTTTTGAGAGAATTGACGGTTCAGGGCTAAAATTGTGCTAATTGCGAGCTCAAAAACAAACGAAATTATTTCGCAAATATCTTTTCAACAAACGCGTTTTTGGTTATACTCATTTAAATAATGTATATTTACTTTTTAAAGATTTTACCAATGACATATGTATATATATGTATTTTTTTTGCATACTTTCGTTTGCAAAGGCAGGAAACTCTTTAACCTTGATAAAAATCGATCAATAAATTTAGAACCATGTAAATATGAGATGTCCAGTAAAATATTTTTGATATTGGGCCTTATTAGGCCACATTTTTAATATGTTTTGAATTGTCCATCTAAAAAATATATTTTTACACTCAACTCTGACTAACAAAATATACTATTTAAAATTTAAAACTGTTGAAAATTTTAAATTAAAAATTTTATTAGTTAAATCATAGCCAATAGAAAAACGTTTCTTTCTATTCACTATGATTTATTGCTATCGTTTATAATTGTTGAAACTTAAAACAGAGGGTGTATGAAACCACCGTTTGAATTTATTCAAACATATATCGTCTTCGACTTCTTGTCAAGATGTATTTTTCTTTACATACGAATTTCAATATTTATGTACATATCGTCATGTAAATATTTTACCACATGTAAATTCTTATATTCATGACAAAATAAAAATATTGAAAAAAAAATTTATATTTATACGTTAATTTAAAAAAAACAAAATAAACCGCTAACTAATATAGATAGACTTTTAACAGGTTAATAAAATACTGCATAACTATTTTATAACTAATAAATATGTTATTGCGGAGTCAGCAAAAAAAAAACCCTTCGTTACTATAGAGAATTTTTCGCTTAGTTGCCAAATGAGCTCCAATTGTAAAGCTCGCAAAAACTAAAATCTACGATATCTCAGAACGATTTTTTTTTTTTTTTAGTTTTTTTTTCAGTTTAAAAGCAATAAGTCTCCTAGGCTTAGGATCAATGTGACGATTTTTGTGTTTGGCAAAGGAACGCATTATAATGATGTAGCTAAAGAAAAATTAAAAAAAAAAAAAAAAAAATCTGAAGCGACTTATTACCTTAAATAGCAAAATCACAATTGTCCCAGTGCACTTTTAGAAAGGTTTATTAATATTTAATAAAACTTTATAAAATGGTGTTTTTTAAAAAAACTGAGATACGTTTTTAGCCCGAACACTATCCTTAACAGCCGAGATTTTTTTTTACCATAAGCTTCAATGAGAGCTCTAATTACACCAGGACAAAAACTTTTGGATAAAGTTATTTTATCCCTCCCACGTTAAACATACACACATTTAATATCACTCTTTAAGAAATGATGTTATTAATTTGACAATAGACCAAACTAGTATCACATACTTGCAAAGACTAATCTCTTATGTGTTTTCAAAATGATGCACATTGAAACAAGACATGAATATAGATAAATCCCATAATATAGGGTCTCCATGTCATTTATATTTAAAATAGTTAAATAAAAACCTCCCTAATACCGATTTTCTAGATATTATTTTACTTTTTGGCAGCTAGGCGTAGGAAAATCCGAAAAATAGAAAGGGTGTAGGCACAAGAATGCCGATGCAGAACTATAGAAGGGGCACAGAACTAAGAAATTATCGTAATAAACGCCAGATATGTGTGGTAACATGATGATAAGTAAACATCTTTTTGCTAGAGTGACAGCACGATATATTTTTCACCAATTCCTTGATTACTTCAACTATATGCCCTCGCCAAAAATATTAGGTGCAATATTATTAATGGAGGGATTATGAACTGGACATACACAGGGTAAATTTATATATAAGAAATAGTTCCATCATATTCCAATCTAAGTTATTACAGAAAAATTGGTTTTGCTCAGCTTAAACAATCCTAATGAGATATATTCTTCTAGTAAGATGATCTTTCCTAAAAAGATGTTTTTCTGTTTCTTTTAAAATGAGTAAAATTTATGCTGTCACCCACAAAAAATTAGAATATTGTACGCCACCAATGTGACAAAATGTGTCAGACACGAGATTTGACCTGAAATTATGGTAATTCTTCTATATTGTGTACCACCAATGTGAATATTCAGACAGCTTCAATTATTAATTTTGCATAATACTCCACATTTCATTTCCAAACCGTTAATGCCTAGATCCAGATCACATGAAGCGGATTGACCACTTAGTTCTATGCTACTCCAGGCACTTTTAAACTTTACATCGTCGAGTAGCTATTAATTCCCCATTTAGTACCGAGATCACATTAGGCGAAAAAAATTTTGCCTAATGCATCAAAAAGTCATTTATGCCAAATCATAAAATTTTGCACTCCCACAGAATTCTCAAGAATAGCAGTCAGGCAACGGATGGTATTATCGTTTCACAGAACCGCGGCTTATAAAATTTAAAGTGAGATACACTTTAATAGTAATATAATTTCTCCTTAGGTGACCACCTAACACGCAATATCATAGATCCACCCCTAGAATATTGCTTTCCATCCCTACAAAAGTATTACTGAAGTAGGTTCATCAGCTAAGGATGATGTGAATGATTATGCCAATCAAAATATGACTAAACCTGAGGTAAAAATTACCAGCGGTCGTAAAATCTGATGAGATTGATGCTACAAATTTTCAAGAGCAGCTAAATCAGTTGTAACTGAACAAGATGGCATATCGTCGAAAGCTAATCCATATAGTAAAACATATGTTTGTTCCAGACAGTCCTTTCAACTTTCCACCAGGCAAAAGCAACCGAGAAATTCACTTGACTTCTTTATTCAATAAAAACTCAACTGTGGTTTCTGCATGACATGTGTATTGTTTGGAGATTGTTTTTCCGACGAAAAATCATAAATTCTGTACATACCATAGATTTCTATGGTATGTAGAGAATCACTTATAAATTATAAATCACTTATTCAATGATGGTTTTCCAGCATTGAAACATCATTTTGATCCAAACAAAGATGGCTTGCACTCTCAACGTGTTTTTAATGAGTTTATAAAACAAGCCGATGTTGATACAAAACCTGTTTATGAAATCATTATCAAAAAACCATTGCACATATATCTGAAAATTTGTACCAATAATCAATACTATTATTTTGTGTGGCAGTCAAGGTCTTGCATTAAAAGGTCACAGTGATGATTTCCAACTTCAACCAGAATTCGGTCAATATAGTACTTCTGGTAATGTTAGAAACTTCATGGTGGTTTTTAATTATCGAGTCAGAAGCGGTGATAATGTATTAGAGAATCACTTAAAAACACACAAGAAAAATGCCTCGCATCTTTCCAAAACCATGCAGAATGAAATATACCCTGTTTTGGGAAGGTATTTCTGATAAAATTATTTCAAATATCAAACTCGCCAAGTTTTTTTTTCAGTTTTATCAGATGAAGTCATTGATGTTTCAAGCAAGTTACAAGTGTCTTTAGTGTTGCGTTTTGTTGACAGTGATATGAACATTGTAGAAGACTTTGTTAAATCTATACAAAATGATAATGGTTTGGATGGGGAAAGTTTATCTGCTGGAATTTTAGACACCATTGCATCCTTAGGTTTAGATATTAAAAATTGTCGAGGCCAGGACTGTGATATTGCCGGAGCTGTAACTGAAACCAAAAAAGGACTCTCTGCAAGGATTTTAAAGTTGAACAACTAAGTTTCATACACACACATTGTTTCAGTCATCGATTGAATTTTACAAACAGCAAGATTCAATCGATGACTGTATATATATTACACAAAAAAAAAAAAAAAAAAAAAAATAATAATAAAAACGAAAAAAGTTACAAATAACGTACTTAACATATTTTATAATAATTTTGAAGAAATTAGCAATGGAAATTTCAGCTAAGGAAATTAAAAGGGCGGTTTCTTTACGCTAAGTAAACCATTTTTACAAATAGGGCAAAGTTATTATAATTGAGGTTACTTAAAATACATCCTTATTACTGAATGTTTAAAGAAATAAATAAGACAAGTAATAATTTTTTATTAAATAATTAATTATTTAATGCTGCATAAAACTCTTAATCTAATAATATGTGACATATATATATATATATATATATATATATATTTGGTATTTCCGTTTCAAAAAGTAACAATTTTAAAATTGAAATATTTTTTGCTGAAAAACAATCATTAATAGTAGTTCTACACTTAAACGCTGAAATAAGAACCAACATTTAAAGATCGGGTGCAAAAGTGACCAATATCTATCGTCAACCACAAACCCTTCAATTTCAATCTTTTGTCTCAGTTTCAAATAAAATCATTTTGAAGTGAATACCAGGCTTTGTATTACAGATTTCCAAGAATTGAATTTGTCGAAAGTTATTTGATTCATAATGGTTGCATCAAGAGCGAATGAAAAACTTGACTGTGGATTAGAATTGTAATGAAATGGAAGGAAAGACAAAGCGATTAAGAAAATGAAAAACAAAAAACTAAGTAAAAAATCTAAAAGTGAGCCATATGTAAGTAGATTTTTTAAATAAGCATTCATATCATCATTCAGTATAATATATTTCAATCAATCAAATTTCGTTTTGAGATAATTATTAGTGCATTACAACACATTGAAGCATTAAATATTTATAAAAAGAAAAAAAAAAAATATATATATTTAAGCTGTGTGTACAATATTTATGCTAAATATATTTCATTAGTGCTTCATATTGCTATTGTATTATAGCTAGCTAGATATTGTTGACATTTACCTAAATAAAACTTGTACCTACATCATGGAGCCTACATTTCAACTAGTGAAAACACTAAAAGGGCATAACGACCCAAAAAAGTTGAAAGATTGAAAGGCCAGTAATATCCCAATATTAAAATTTACAAAGGGAAAATATTTCTGAAACAAGAAAACTAACAACAAACTATATATAGCGTGGGCGACGGTGCGCTTTTTTTAAATCGGAAATTTTCTAAAAT
>JAUZNK010087682.1:0-29189 GCA_035046665.1 Euphysa ruthae | reverse complement strand
GGTTAGATTTAATGAAATATATCGTTATATATTACGTGGCGAAAAAAAAAAACTTTTGATTTAAACTATTGATGTGGGTGCTTTATGTACTAAATTATACTGCAATATAATTTGACAGTAAGCTCTTGTGAGATTTTTTAGTGAAATCTTGTGTCTGTTGTTATAAGTCTTTAATCAACAACAAAGTTATATACATAAAGATGTTACATCAAAAAATTCAGTAAAAGCAAACTTTTGTATGATCTCAATGTACAATACTTTAATAACAAGTTAACTGAATTTTAGTGATCTAAACGGCACTTTTCAAACATGTTTGAAGACTTTTGAGCAATTCTTTTCAAAAAAAAGTTAAAAGTGTAATAAAAGGATTATCCAAGTTGAAAATGACAGAGTGACTTCAGAAATAACTAATCTGTGAATACTTTTGTATTTAAATACTATAACAAAAGTAAATGCGATCTTCACGTTAAAGATTTATGATGGAGACAAAACAAAAACAAAAAAAAATGAGCGCAAAAACGATATGTAAGGAAGTAAAGTTTAACAAAAGCTTGGACGTGCTTACATGGGAAAATACAAAACGAAAACGAATGATTTTTCGCTACGAGTAGAAAGCGCTGACGATATCCAAGTGCATATATCATATGTGCAGTTATAATTCGAAGTGTTCAACGCTATCGCAAACTTCAATATCGGGCAAAAAGCATTAATTATATTCGATGAGCTTTTAAACTGATTCCAGGTCGATATTTAATAAGAGATTGCCAGGGAGTGAACCAAGACCGTATCAAAAGTCTGGTTTATCGCAAAACGGGAAAGAAAAAATATCAACGCAGTTCTACGCAAAAAAATAATAAGCAGTAGCAGCAGCAATTGCAGTAATAGAGCCAGTAAACGCAACAGTAGCAGTGTTATTGGTAGTGTTTGTGCTAATGGTAGTGCTACTGTTAATGTGTTAGGCTTTCGGGCAGTGTTTCCGGATCATCCCAATCAATGATTTTTTTGCACACCCTTTTTCTCTTCCATGGTAGCACCATAAGCTTTTCTTGTGGTTCGCAACATTTTCCTTCTCGCCAATCGATGACTTTCTTTCGATCACAATAACATGCCAAAGTCCTTACACAAAATTGTTCTGTAAAAATACTGTAACCAATTTGAAGGTCAAATATCAATAAAATTCCAGCTGCTCTATCATTAAAACTAATTTTTGCTGAGGAAACGCCTATTTCATTAGTCGACCAACTGACAATAACCTTTACGTCGAATAATAGTTGGAATACCTAATGACTAATTAAAGAGTCGATTTTGTTTGACTCATATTCACACGAGCTGCAGTGTTTCACAATCTTGCACTTCAGAACAATAGAAAAGCACGGCACCATTATTTTTGTGTTCACTTGGTAAAAATAAACTTTAGCGTTTTGCCTTATAGAAATCCCAAAATAGTTCTGCAGCTTGTTGACGATTTTTGCCGATTAGTCGCACTTTGCTGCTTAACTTCTTTCCATCTTCCAAAGGACTCTATGCCGCCTTTAATTTTCGTAATCGTTAGCCTACCTTTTGAAAATAATAATCGTAATAGCATGCTGCTTCAGTGTCAAGTTACTACATTTCTATTTCCAAAGGCAAAAATTAGAATGAGATAGCACAAAATAGTAATTCCTTTAATCTTTCATTTATTCAAAATTTGCCAGCAGACAAGAGCACGTATTTTTAAAGTATAAATAAATAAAAAGTATAAATAAAGTCTCATCTTGTTGAACAAATCTTTATTTTGAGATGAATATAATAAACTGTTTCCATGAAAAATTTACCAGATCATAGCAATGTTTTGTTAAAAATATTTACATGGAAAAACAAATTTGGTTTTTGAGAAAGCTTTATATAGATATTAGTTCTGCCTTTTTGACAAGATGAAAACAAAGCAACTGGCAAATTTATTTTAATTAGAATTAAAAACAAACACAATTTAATTCAATACATGTGCATAAATTTTATGAAAAGTATTACATTAAAAAACAGGGGAAAACAAACATGTACTGTGGTAGAAAAATCTTAACTGAAAAGCATGTAATTTTCGCTATTTGGGGATGCATAACCATCATCACAGTATAATGATAGTTATAAAATTTATAAGCTAAAGTAGCCTGATTTTATATGCAAAAGACGAAGTTGAATGCACCCTAACGAAAATTACGAGCATAAACAGGTTACAATAAATTGATGTTGGCTTTGAATATTGTGCTGTTAAGCTTGGTACTTTGAAGCAGCCATATCTGCCAACATTCGATTGCCACCCAGGAAAGTAAGTCCGCCTAATACAGATAACAATTTCATCGTCTTGAACATATCCTATAAAATAGACAAGCAAATCTATAAAATGGTGTCCAGATTTTCGGTTAATAGCTAAATTTATAAAAAAAGAATTGTATGACAAATTTCGTAATAAAAAAATGAGCATTAACCACCCAATTTAGAGAAATTGAAAGCGTTGCTTACAAGGAAGGTGGCATACAGAACCTGTGAATAATAATTTTTCTTAAAATGAAGTCCAGATTCTTTTTTTTTTTATAATGACAAGCAGTTAAAATATCACAAAAGTAAATTTTTACTTGATAAAATAGAAGCACTGCTTAAATGATTCAGTGTCAAAACACTACATAAGGCAATTAAAAGTTTACAGAAAACGCCTATTAACTATTAACTTACGTATTGAATCCAAAACATGTAGTAGAGCACAAAGACAGAGGCCAGTCCAACATGGAACAACAATGTAGGCAAGGAAAATTTGAAGTTTGAAAGGTTTGCACCTATCTTGAACCACTGAAACAAATAACAATAATAAGTGCTTTTATAAGTACAATCACATTTGTTAAGAATAAAACCTGTTAAAATTCCTGTATTCACTCACAAAATATTGCAGGTTTCTGACAAACTCACTTTTAAAACAAAGTAAAGAAAGTTGTTTACTCACCATTGCAAACATAACCAATAAAGGGGAAAGTACAAGTACAGTAAATGCGATAGAGACAACCTTTGGGGGGCGTTTCTCTGGTATGCGGAACATGTGCTAAGTAAGAATAATAGTTAAATAATAAAGTTAGCATACACAGATATTAATGTACAAAATAAAATTATTTGTATGTTCATGATTTTTGGCTTAAAAAAATTACTGCTAATTTTATTTTTCAAAAAACCAACTGTATTTAGAACAGAAAAATTTAATTGCTAAGCTAACCAGCATAAATATGTTTACAGATGTCAATAAAACCTCCTTATCTTTTTATCAACTTACCTCTATAATTGGTTTAGGATTGACATCTCTTTCCTGTCGTTTACTTGTCTTGGGTAGGCCGTCAAAACTCAAAACAACATTTCCCTGAAAAATCATAACTGGGGTCATAAAACGTACTTTAATTCATATTAAAATTTCTTAATATAGATAGAAAAATTTAATAAACTAAACCGAATTAAATAAGCACTTGCCAGAATTCATCTCAAACATAAATCAGCAACAGTTTCAATCAAGAAAACTTTTAACATGTATCAATTATACTTAATGTGATTTTTAAAAACATTTTTAAATATCTGGTGAGATTAAAGGACAAATATGAAAAACATTCTCAGAGAGGTGTTGAAAGGTAATCCATTTCCACAAAAAAATTCAGATAGCGCATGGATAAATATCATCATAGAATGTATAAAATGCAAGGATAAATAAAATATACAACATAGCGCTAATAAAAATACTTACTGTCCAAGCAAAATAGGATTTTTATTAAATCTAATTTTTAACAATTTTTAACAATTTTTAACAATTTTTAACAATTTTTAACAATTAAATCTCTTAATTACATTTGCTTTTACCTAATGGCAAAATAATGTCTCAGACTGACGTGCTTTTTCATCAGAAATATAAGACAGGGATAACTAAATCATCATTGACATCACAGCTTAGAGCCTAATCACTGACAAGAAAAATCAATAAGCAAATAACGATTATAATTAATAATAAAACTTTCATGCAAGCATATCACCAAAAAAACAGCAATTGGATTCATACGGTAACATTAATTGTAAACTACTGCATCTGAGTATAAACCATATGAAAGTAAAGAATATTTGCCTAACAAGAGAAAATTTATTTAAAAACATAATAGTAATGCAGCGTATAAAACATCTTAGCCATAGGGATAGAGTATAAAACAGCATAGCTGTAGGAATAAATTTCCATGAAATTTATGTAATCCAACAGGGTAAATACCAATAAAAACATGATTTCCTTACAAGCGACAAAAGTATATCTATCATCTAGCCACAACTTGACTGTTGTAGAAAATACCAGTTCAAAAATATCAGTTCAATTACACCAGCTTCAAATGCGGCAATGTCATGACAACATTTTATAACAATTTAAAACTACCAGCTAGTACCTTCAGAAAATTTAACAGTTTACTTTTCTTAGGTAGGCAGGCCATCAGAACTAATAATCCCCCAATTTATCATTTAAGTAAATAAAAAAATTTTGGTTCCACAAAACTGCTGAATAATTTTTGAGAAAAATTAAAAACCTACTGATATCTAACATGTTTTTTTAAGCATTTCTCTAAATGTTTGTTGAGATTATATAAGACATACAAGAAAGACATTCTCAGAGATGTTGAAAGGAAATCCGTTTCCACAATAAATTCAGATAGCGCATGGATAAATATCATCATAGAATGCAAAATGCACTAAAAAGTTAAATCGGATCTAGTAAATATCAATAGGATATAAATATAACAAGGATAAAATATACAATATAGGACTGTTATCTTGAAGTGTCTAAGTAAAGTAAAATGTATTTCAAACAATTATATCACTTGATTAATAACATTTGCTTTTAAAATGTCAAAAGAATGTCTCAGACTGACGTGCTTTTTCATCAGAAAAATAAGACAGGGATAACTAAATCATCATTGACAAGAGCCTTAACCTTTGACAAGAACAAATAGAAGCAAATAATTATAATAAAACTCATGCAATCATATCACCAAAAAATCAGCAATTGCTTAAGATTTGGAAGCAAAAAGACAAATTGAAACTTGCTAAAATTTATCATAAATGTATTCCTAGACAGGATCCACATGGCAAATGACCACATAGGTTTTAAAAGGAAAGTTATTGTTGCCAAACTACCAGCCAGCAAGTGATTAAATAACAAATTGGTGGTTGTTGGAATGGCTAAAAAAATCTCCTATTGTCCTAATAAAAATACAAATGTTAAAGCATTGTAAAAAACAGATGTGGACACTGATTTTTTTTCACTCACATTTGACATATGTAATCCAACTGGGTAATGCCGATAAAAAATATGAATTTCTTTACAAGCGACCAAGAAGGTATAATTTATATAGCCACAATTTGACTGGTGTAGAAATTATTAGTTCAATTACACCAGCTTCGAATGTGACAAAATTTTCAAAACAAATAACTGGTATAAGGACTATTTTTAAAACACTGCATTTTTTAGAAAAGAACAAGAACAAAACTTACGAATGTCCAGCTAATTGGTACTTGCATCGTAGCATCACCAACAATCAGAGACTAAAGAGAAATAACATATTTTTAAACTAAATTGTGAACAAAGGCTAAAAAAAAATATTTTATTAACAGTAGTGGTATTTAACATATGTGTCAACGCTAATAGTAAACATGACAAATTGAAGAGGAGCTGCTTAAATCAAAAGAACTTCGACACAGCCAGAAAATACATTACAATCTTAAAACTTGCCTTGTTGCCAAGTAGAAAATCAACTGCAAAAGATAGTGGTTTAGATGATCATTATTATATTTATATACTTTTTATAGCGCTTCTTAGATCTAAAAATTTGATTCGAATGTGCAAAAAAAAAAGTGATCAAACAAAATTTATCAGAGTAATCAAAATTACATATACTACACTATCAGATCTTAGGACCGTACGTCCACAATATTCTATTTTAATTATTATATTTGGTGTACAATAGAGAAGTAGAACAACTGAAAAAATTTCTACCTCTCGTGTCAATACAATTCTTCAGATAATTAGTGAAGCAATATGTTTTTTTTTGTCTATACAACTTGTATTAAATGTATTTATTTTTACATGCCTAAATTATCATACGCCTTAAATATTTATAGTATTGATTACACAATCAGGTGTGAAAAAAAACCCAAAGATATACATTCAATTAAAATACTACAAATTGCCTGAATCAAACCAACCTTACAACACACCTAAAAAATATAATCAAATAGGTTGTCTGAAAACTTCGTCTTGTTATCAGTACAAAATTAACTGCAAAAGATAGCGGTTTCCATTATCACTAATGAATCTATGTATGCTTTTTATAGGGCTCCTCAAATCTAAAAGTTTAGAAATGGAGTTCGCAAGAAAAGCAATATGCAGAAATAACAACCAGAGTAATAAGGTTATTACTCACAAACTATATACATTAGAAATTTTGTGTTAACAAGGCATGAAGCAACCTACCACATAATTATGGAAGTTGAGATTAACTTGATGGTTTCTGTATCCAAAACATTAAAATACTGTCATGTCTGATAACCAGATCCAGTATTCAAAAAAGCATCATGGAATTTAGCCAAACATTTAATTGCTTACTAAACGAGGTGTACATAAAAATCCATAAATATTGAGTTTTCATCATTCAGAAATTGATATCCAAATATCTTAAAATTCAATATCAAATTTGTTTACATGTTTCGAACTAACAAATTTTTTGATCAAAATAGTTTCTTAGTTTATCAGAAATTGAAATAAATTTATCCAGTTCTTCATCCTCATCCACTTTAAACAAAAAGCAAACAAAAACGTATTTTATTTTAAAATCAAACTCTATGCATATTTGTTAATTTTCTGTTTGTTTACTATTAGAATATTTCACTTATATTATTTAAAAACGTATCATATAAACACAAACTTCGCAGGAAAAAGAAAAGTCAAACTATGAAGACAAAACACTAACCATTTTATACATTCCAGACAAATTATTAAATGAATCCTTTGCAGTAGCTCCAACATCCTAGAATAATTTTAAAAATACTATAACTAGCATTAAATTCTGAGCTCAACTTTGTCGGTTATGAAAATGTTGATTTACAGATATAACAAGGTCAAGAAAATGCACAGCTAAAAAAGAAAACATGACTTGCCTACTGCACCATTACTGATCATTACTACCAAAAACGGAACTAACACTTAAACAGCTATACTGTCCTTTACAATATTTAATTGACAATTTTAGCACAAATAATGGCTCTAGCTGAGAAATTTATTATGTAGGGTTTTTTTTTACTATTACTATTTCTTTTTAAAAATTTTGTTCACAATTATTTGCTTATACGCGACTGCTCCACCATCTACTAAATGGTCTGGATCCAGTCCTACTTTCGAGAAACACAAATAACTTTAGGTCAATTCTTGGAGTTTATGATTTGAATTAAAATATTTTTATGATTATCAGTCTATGACTTGTTATTCAAATAAAATGAACGGTAATGTCAATTAAAAAAAATAATAATTAATAAATACCAAAGTAAATTTGTAATGGTCATCACTATCTGGTTCACTGACAAAGAAGATTTCTTGACCAGTTTTTTCATGAACTAGCCGAATAAAGGTCTGATGAACTGTTACTAATTCTTCAGAATGTAAATCTTTTAAATCAAATGTCATTACAAGTTTTTGGTGATAATCGGCTTCCAATTGTTTATTTAAACGATCTGGAAATTTTAACCTAAAAACAAACCATAAAAACTAGAATTTTGCTAATTATCTTGAATATCCTCAGGAAATAACGTATCCATGACATGTTTATTCAAAATAATTAAACAAATTTAATAAAAACATTTTGAAAAGAAAAAAGATTAATATTTATTGATAAAAAAATCTACATTATACTAATTATAAATGAAATGAGGAAGTGTCAGAATAACTTTTCTGATTTATTGCCTTTAAGAGATTTAAATGCAACATAAGGAAAAACTCACATAGACTTTTGCTTATTGGCAACTTGGTCTTTATCGCCAACAGCCACCGCTACATTTTCAACAATTATTCGTGAAAGAACCTTGAGTTCTACAGTAAAATGAGATTTACTGACATACTGTTGTTTGTCTTTATTAAATGTAACTCCAACATCACATTTAAACATTCCACGTGAAGGTTTTGCACTCATTAAGTCAATACTAAAAGAGTTTGCAGCAAAATAACCTCTCGCAACTTCACCATCAATTATAATGTAATCGTCTTTTTCTGGACTCTTTACAAAGGGTTTGTTTTCAAAAAGGATACCACTGTCATCAGCTGTAGAAAATGACTTGGCAACTACACTAACATCTTGAATAGATTCATCTAATAGATTTGTTACACGCACCTTCAACAACGGATTTTCTTTTGAAATTAAATTAGAGTTGAAAATAGATACAACAACTGGCACTTGGTGCTAAAAATAAAATTTCATACCTTAGCAAATAACATTTCCAACAATAAACTACTTCAATTTAATGTATTTTTTTTGTAAAAGGGCATTATATAACAAAATTATTCATAACATAAGTATTCTTGCCATCACTCAGGTATTCGTGTTTATAAGTTTCATTATTTATCAAAGTGAGCTGAGAATTATCATCATTGTAATGGGCTTTAACTAAACACCCTTTAAACTCTGTGCTAACAATTACAAACATTCCCTTTTAGTTTTATATCCTCGTCGATTTTTTTTAATTTTTATTGCCAGGCTAACAAAGTAGCATTGCCAGGACTTAATGTTGAAAATCTTACGTTTATAGCTTTCTATATTTGATTTCATACATAAAACCGAAAAAATAACCTGAATAACACATTTTAAATAAATTTTTTAACAAAGGGCAAATATATAATTAGCCCTCCCTGAATTCCTAAGCTTTAACAAAATAAAAGTTACGACCAACAGTCTTAAGATTTTTTCATTAACAGCTAATACATGCATTATAATTTTGGGACTATGACGTCAAAAGAGTTTAGGTTTTAACAGATCAAAAAAAATACATCTAGTTTTCATACATACTGAATTTTCATAATATTTCTCTCCATTACTCAGATTTTTATTGTTATTTTCACATACTCTCAAAGTGAGCTGAGAATTATCATCATCGCAACAGAGTATGTAACGCCAAAATAAACTAAGATTTTGCAGCTATTATCTAAGAGTACCTGTGTGGTTCTTTTATCTTTGTACTTAATCAAATTCTTAATTCAACATGAGTGGCAACAAGGGGTAAAAGGCATCTTCTCTGTAACTTTATGAAAAACATCGATAAAAGAAAAAAAGATTTCTAAGACAATGACATTTCAGTATATGAAGTCATCACCTGATCTCCGTTGACCAAAAGACAAACAGTTAAATTATAACAGCGAACAATTATTGCAGCCTGAAGTTATTTCGCTACTTCAACGGTTCCTTCTTATTTACATTAAAGTTAGTAGCAAAATATGACAATGAAAAAAAATATAATACCTTGTTTTTAGACAATGAAGAAAGCCCAGCAGTCAAATGATGAATATCTTTCAAAGTGTAAACATATTTTCTGTTAATAAAATACGCAGAAAATTTTTCAATTTGATCCTGAAATAAGAAAGAATTTTGTATTTTTAAAACTATCAAGCAAATACCAGACAATTGTCAAAACCTAAAACTTTAAACATCATCAGGACAATCAGTAATAAATGAAATCAGATCTAACATCAAACAGATGATGAACATCCAGAAGCTGTGTATAAATTGAAATCCAAAGATAATCCAAGATAATCCAAAGCTATTCTTTTGTTCATTTAGGGTGTAATTAATGAGAGTTTCTTAATTAATATTCTGCATAGACTTACTTGAGAGGCACTAATTCACATTGCGTATCGTTTATTGTCATATAATAATTAAAATAGGTTTTGTTTTATCAATTACCAAGAAATCCAAAACCTATCAGAGTGTCATGTTTAAGTGCCTCAGTAATTGTTCTTAAAACATCAATTTAAGCCTAAAGCTCAATCAGGGCAAGGATAACGTCTACATCATAGACACAAATATATAAGTAAAAGCTCAACTTAAGTTTCAAATTGGTATGAAGCCAAGGCTATACTCAAAACAGTTATAACAGAGTAGTTATTATCTGTTTACTATATTTTAAGTATGTCAAATTTTATTGAAATCAAATGATATTTTCCTGATTTAAATCAAAATATTTACAGATTATATAAGCATTATGATAACCTCACCTGCTTCATTAAAGGTTTTCCTTGTTGGTCAGCAAGTTTTAAAATTCCTCTAACAATTTGTGAAGTTACAGCCAATCCACCTTCAAACTAAAAATTTTTAGCAATTAATTAAAATCTGAGAAATTCCAAACAATTCTAGTCCTCCTTTATTGAATTTTGAAAGTGACTGATCTTAAAGCACCTATTCACTATTTATGATACCCAGTTATTCATTCCTTTATAGCAAAATTTCAATGCTAAGACTTACATATCGTAAAAATTAAAAACGGACTAATGCTGAACTCCTTGACATTTTAATTTGTTTAAGATCTTTATTAAATAAATTCTTAGCATTTGTGGAGATTAATTAATTACAGCTGGGTCCCAAACAACCTTATACAATTATTTTTTTTTAATTTCTTTGAAAAAACTTCATTAATGTTTTCAGAATTTTTTAAGAACACTTTTTTTACTAATTGGTTTGAAGCTGACTGATTTGAATTATCCATTCTAAAGAAACGTAAAAAAGGCACAACAGATTCGCCAAACATTTTAACAAGTTTCTATCTGAGAATTTTGGTATTAATTTTACTAGATATCTATATTTTCAATACACTTCAAACATACTGCCTTAGATCAACTGAAAATTTGCTGAATATTTTGTTTAGACAACGAAGAATAGATGATTTAAATTGATACACAACAATATTGTTTAATGGAAGTTAATTGCTTAAATTTCTTTTTACCTATTTATAACTGTTTAGCTTAATAAACATACCTGCAAATGTTCACTATTGATTTCATCTGCTTGTGCTAGAATGTCCTAAAATAAAAATAGAATTTCTTAGTATTTTACATTATGAACATTAAAATCCAGAAATTCCTGAAAATTTTAAACCATGGTTGGAAATTCAGCTAATAATCAAAAAAATACCTCTCATTTTAAACTTTGAAACGTAACTAGCTCAGTGGGACTGTTGTATTTCACTTAAAATCAAAAACTATTAATTGCTTTCATCATCGCCAGTTGAATGTTATTTCAGAAATTTGAAATATGATCAGACAATTTAGGTTTAGAAAGTTGTTTCATCAGCTGTTTTAAAATTTTTTTGAATCACTACCAAGATAAAACTAAACTAATCAAATGGGTACTGCTCACTAAAACAAATCAATTAATCTTTTGCATCTACCGCATGCAAATCAATGTTGCAAAAACAAACTCTTATATAAATTTTTCATTTCTTTTTTGATAATCTTCAGATTAACAATACTTTGAAAACAGGCATTAATTAGTTTTCCATTCTGGTTAAAATTTCACAGCTTTAAAAGCAGACCTATCACTTGAATCAAAATAAGAAATTTACTTGTTGATAAATATTTTTCATATAAAAAATTTTTGAAATTTCCATAATAGGAATGTTTTGATGTCACGGGGAAGATAGAAACATAAGATAAGCTGAAGTCTCCACGAATAAACTCATATTTTAAGTTCTGTAATGTTTCACGAGAAATTTAAAATGGATTATATAAAATCTGGCAAATATCCTAGAGAAATAGAGCACTATGTTGAATATGACAATAACAATTATAATAAACTTAACTAGTTCAAAATGAACTCATAAATAAATGAAGTTTTAATTTAAGGACACACCTGGAAAATTTTAAAAAGTAAATAAAGTCAATAAATGGAATTTGAAATTTGTATATTTAAAAACAACACACAAAAGAAATTTTTAATTATGCACCAAAACATTTTTTGTTGTAAACAGTAGAGCAATTACAATCTACATAAAATTTTTTCATTAAAAAATTTTTCCTGAAACAAAAAATTCTCAGGTAGAATTTGATCTTGACTCAGATTAAACTTAAAAATCACTTAAAATCATAAGGTGTCCTAAGTATTTAATCATCATGGTTTAAATAACACAAATTACAAAAAAGAAATAAGGAAACCACGTTTAATGTTTTAGAGAAAAAAATAAAAACAATGAGAGTAGTGATAAATTTAAACAGCAAAAAATAAAAGAGAAAAAAAAAATCTATACAGGAAAATCTAATTGAAAATGAACCAGTATTAATCATTTTAAAAATTAATGTGAGAGTATATATACATGTATAAAACAAATTTACTAAAAACAGTCAGTTGGCACAGTGAAGACTTTCAACTAGAGAATGAAAGTTCACATGTTCTACTCCCACATCTGACTGAAATTTACATTCTATTTCTGAGCAAAACTCATTGCATATCTCAACGCAAACTCAATTTGGTCAGGTTGAGCGAACATTGTAGGTGCAAATGGATGTTCTAAATACTCAAATACCTAACCTACGAGCCTTCTGGAAGTAGTCTTGGCAACTTTCTTGTTTATTATGATAAATATAGCATTCAATCTCAGTGTTGCATTTCACTTAAAGTAAAACATTTCATCACTGCACTTTATTTCAAAAATTTGATAACTATGGCTGAGAAAGTTGCTTCATATAGGTGTTTTTGAGTTTCAGGAAAAATAAACAAGAAAAAGTAATGTTTTTATGTTCTTGAGTCACGGGGAAAACAAAAACACAAGAATGTAACATTTTCACGAATAAACTCAACATTTTATTTTCTGCAGTGTTTCATGAGAAATTCAAATCAAATTTCCTACAGAAGATGAAAGAAAAAATGTACTTTAAATATAAGACTTTGAAAACATTTTTTAAAATACAAAATCTTTCCCCGGAAAAATTTAAACCAGTATGACATTTTATCTACCACATGCAAATCAATGTCGCATATTAACTTCATTCTGTTTTATTGTCTGAAACATGGACCTAAGTAGTTTAGACAATCAACGAAGATCAAGTAAAAAATAAATAAAAAAAAAGTAATGTTTTTATGTTTTTGAGTCACGGGGAAAACAAAAACACAAGAATGTAACATTTTCACGAATAAACTCAATATTTTATTTACTGTAGTGTTTCATGAGAAATTCAAATCACATTTTCTGAAAATCACACAAATTTCCTACAGAAGAATAAGATTAAAGAAAACTGTCCTTTATGAGACTTTAAATTTTTAAATACAAAACCTTTCCCCTAAAAAAAACTTAAACCAATATGAAATTTTATCTACAACATGCAAATCGACGTCGCATAATAATATTAACTTTATTCTGTTTTATTGTCTGAAACATGGATCCGAGTAGTTTAGACAATCAACAAAGATCAAGTTAAACTATTGCACTATTTCATTGATGAAAAAGGATATATAAAAAAAAAGATTAACATTTGTTAAATGGTAAAACAAAATTACAAAATCAAAAATAACGTAAAATCGTTTTTGCTTATTTTGTCATAAAACATGATTTCTGAATTTAAGAAAACTAACTTTAATTTCTAATTACAAAAATATTTCTATTTAAGTACCACAGAGATATATAAAGATCAACATGGGTTGCAAATGGAACTTGATATTTGCATATTTTAAATACAACACATAAGAAACAATGCTGTTATTGTAAATTATGCATCAACACTTTATTTTATAATTTTTATAACAACAGCAGATATTTTATAATTTATGATAAAATCATTTTATCCTGAAAAAAATGCTCACATAACATTTAAACTCAACTCAGATTAAACTTAAAAATCACTCAAAATCATAAGGTGTCCTAAGTATTTAATCATCATAGATAAAAAAAATTAAATAACACAGGTAAAAATATAAAAATTGGTATCAAATCAAAACAGCAAAACCGGATATCTAAAAAAAATTCAACATACATACCAAACCTGCTAGCTGGGTCTGCAAACCCAGAAGAATCAAGATATTTTTTCCCACATTGACAAAAAAAAAAAAAAAAAAAAAAAAAAAAAAAAAACATCCTTCCAGAAGACAAAGGAGATGTTCACTTATGTTTTTATGGAAAATTACTCTTTACATGGTATGAAAATATCTCAGTCTCAGAAAAGAATTTTATCTACATTTATTTTCAGACATATGCTTGTCTTTGCTCTCATCATTGACAAAAATATATAACACAGATAAAAGAATTTTTCCACTAAATAATCAACAAAGCCTTTATCAAGATTTCCAGATGTTGTCTTA
Organism: Euphysa ruthae; assembly: GCA_035046665.1. Lineage (NCBI taxonomy): Eukaryota > Metazoa > Cnidaria > Hydrozoa > Anthoathecata > Corymorphidae > Euphysa > Euphysa ruthae. Next base: position 14,826 of record JAUZNK010087682.1, on the reverse strand, counting down.
ATTTTACTTTATCTTGACAGACAGACAAGGTGAACCTTATAGTTATAGTTATATTAGTTAAATTCATATAATAAAAAGTATGCTTAATAAATTAAAACAAAATAAATTCCTTAACAGTAGAAATCAAAAGTACTACAATTCACTGATCCCAAAATATGTCCAAATAAAGTCATAAAGATGCAAAGTGTTGAAGTCACAAAACAGATAAAATATAAAAACTTAGTAATCAAAACGCTTATATCATTCCGATATCTATTTAAAAAGTTAGTCTCAGAAGTATTTCATCAACATTTAAGAAGATATCAGACATATGCTTGTCTTGGTTCTTCATCATTGACATTTACTGATAAAACATTAATTTTTATCACTAAGAATTTGTCACTTACTTAAAGTGGAATGATGAAAATATATGAATTAAATATATATATTAAAAAATGATCATTTGTAAGCTAATAATTAATGTTTACCTCAACCATCGCTACAATAGGAATAAGATCAACAGATTTCGTTAAAACACTAGCAGCATAGAATAAAGAAGCAGCACTGAAATAAACAAAATCATTATTCTAATTATCTTTATTATGAATAACATTAATATAATAATAATTCAATTAAAATTTCTAGGTTTAAAACAGTTTTTATCCAAAAACTTTGTGTCAAAGTTGTTCATTTATAGAATATCTTTGACAAACATGACGTGCTTAATTTATAAAGAATTGAGATTTAAAAGTATGAATCAAAATTAATATCAGTGTCATATCAAGAGTTATTTTGGGGACACCTGTTTTGCTTGAGCTTTGACTCATAAATTCAAAATCTTAATTTTTCCTGATATTGTTGCAAATTCTTGTTATTAACTTTTGTTCTACTCACAATACAGTTTGTCAAAATACACATGGATAAAACTAATATTTTTAAAAAGATTAAGGTAAGTCTATAAGCAATAATTTTTGTTTTTTGAGTCATGAAATCAATCTAAGACCCTCTAAACAAGAATTTATGGAAGGCAAAGTCATTAAAAAATTCTATGTTTCACTTAATGTAAAATTGCAACTAAATTATTATTTCCTTTTCAAATAAACATGTATTTACCTCAAAGGCGTGTCGTCTTCCCTTCCAACTTGAACAAATCGTTTAACCAAGTCCTCTGACACTAAGAAAGAAAATTCCGACACTTATAAGCTAAACTTATAAACTACTTATAAGTTAGATAATAAAATTAATTGTCATCACAATTTCATGTCTAAAAACTAACACATTCATCAAATACAAAATTTTAAACTTTCATCAAATTTATTCTTACTTGAGAACTGTTTTTTAAAATTAAAAACGACGATTTAAGTACTTTAACCTGAGTTTACATTAAAAAATTGTAGGGGATCCCTGTAAAACACCAAAAAAAAACAGTAAAAACTTTAATCCGTAACAAAAAATGTAACAAAACCCTTTTTGTTTGTTAGCAAAGTGAATGCAAAATTAAGATATAATTTTTTTTATCATTTTGAAATTTTGAGCTAGGTACCAATAGCAATTTTTGAACAGACCCAAATTATGTATTTTTGACTTTTTGTACAAAATTTGTTCATCAGTTATGCTGATAATTTTAAAACCAAAAAAGATGAACAACAGAATGTCTTCACAACAAGAATTATTTCGGATCAACGAACTTCACACTAATGAGCTTTTTTTAAAGAAATCATTTTGTTTGATGTATTTCTGATTAAAAATGTTTAGACACCAATAACATTGTTTTAAAGATAGCATGACCAATAAAAGTAAAGTCTAGTTTTATTTTAGAGTGTTTAGATATCACACACTAAATAATGAATTGTAGAATGTTTTCCTAATTTTTAGAACCACCTACTAAAAGTGTTATGTGACTTTAAAAGTCTTAATTTCATCTTGATTTTAAAAATCCTAAAGCTCTTTTCAGTTGGCAACTAAGCAAAAATGTGATAGGGATAGTGGAATAGGTTTCAAGAGGAGAAAATTTAGCAACTAGAGGTTTTAGTTAATTTGTTTTAAACACAAATAAAATCATAATTTTATCTACCTTCATATTTCAAATTTACCATCGCAATAACGGCTCTTGAAAAATCAACTGAGTCTGAGTTCTTGTTCAGAAGACTCTCAATTTCAATCTTTGGAACATTCTAAACAAATAACTTCCAGCATTAACATTACAAGATTAATCCATAGGACAAAAATTAATACCTTAAAAATTCTTTCTAAAACCTTATTCAAAGAGGCGCCTATAATCATTCTTATATTAAAATTTTAGTAAATGGTACAAAATAGACAAAAGATATATATATTCTAAACAGCCACAGTAATTAATTTAAAAATCAAAAAATTAAAAAAGCCCTTTTTAGCTCTTGTAAAAACTAATTTTTAAATTAAAGGATTAGCAAAAATAAACAAATCAGTGGACGTAATGGGAAACAATAATTGATTGCAACGATGTTCCCCATGTTTGCCTTTTTTATAGCTAGCAAGAATATGAAAAAGTATCAATATTTTTAAAACCTATGGTCTGATTTAAATAAATAGCCTTAAGATTGCACAAAAAACAAAATTTAATAATCTTAAAATAAAAATGAATTTATTTTGCCCGACAAAAATTGATGATATACTATTCATTTTAAATAAAGGTAACAAAGTATTTAAAAAAAACCAACCTTACACTTTAATATAGTGACAATCTCTGAAACTTGGAATATGTCTGTAATCAAATTTTTATCAAATTTTTTGAATGCAATTTGACATTGCTTCTCGCCATTATTAGAGGTTTTTCCAATAGCGCCTAATGCAGTGACAGCATAGTATATAGATTTTAAATCATTGTAATCTTCCTGCAATAGCCCAGTTATTCTATGTTGATCAACTTTGTTGAAGGTATTTGAAAGTGAAGATACTATACCAAATATCACACAAGCTGAAATAACAAATTACAACTTGTAAATGGATTTCAAGATAACTTTAAAACATAACTAGTATAAAGCAACTTTAATAATTCATTATTACTTATAGAGTTCTGAGTTTCTGATTTTCTTTTTATCATAACTTGGTATTATATTTATTTTGATTGAATAAAAAGAATATAAAATTTTAATATTTGTGCAAATAGTATAAACATTTTTCACGAAATCCTGAAAATTGTCATGATCTAACCTTTAACAATCAAAAAATATTTGGCCATAACTCTTTATACTCCTAAAATATTATTATATTTAATGACTGCTGTTTAAGCTTTTCGTGCTCACAGGTTTAAAAATTAACCTACCTAATGGTATTTTTGTAGCAATTGTGGTTTGATTTTATGTTAATAAATCTGCATAAATTATGAACAACTGATGCAAGAAACAATAATAAATGTTGTAAAACAAGTGTGAAATGGCTTGACATTGTTGTATGATCATGCCATGCAACAATAGGTTAAGCATTAAGGAGCATTTTTGCAAATTTCTATTTATAAACCGCTTAAATAATTGATTTTAGGGTTACTTTCACCCCTCCTCCCCACCCCCACTATCATATTTTAGCTTACGGCTTATCTGGAACAAACTACTTTTGTTGTTTAGCATAGCGGCTAAAGGGCCACCATAACATTAAATAACCCCCTCCAACACCTTTGATAAATAAATCCTTTTTAATATGGTGTTAAGTACACAATTTACATGCATATATTTTAGTGTTTTGTATTGGAGTATTAGTGTTTTATAAGTATTGGAGAACAAATTTGCTTCCAGTTTTTGTAATATTTACTAAACAATGAAAAAAGGCTAACTCAAGTCTTTTAATTATTTCGTATGCGTTGCAGTAAATGATGTAAATGTATCACGCAACATTTGAAAACAGGTCACAAAAATTGCAACTGTTTTAATTAGATAATGGTTTTAAAATGTTTGGTTTTATTTTTTACTTTCTCTACACCGGGTTTACAATTAAGATTAAGACAGGACAGTCTAAACCTATAAAAGCCTTTTCTCAAGAAAGAACCACAAAAGAAGATTTTTCCTACAATATTGAGTATTTGTAGGTCACGTCCCACACTAAAACTGATTCCTTTATTTTTAAATTTTAAATAGCTTCGCTAATATTAGCATCAAAAATTTTTGTTTAGATTCCACAATTAAGAGTTCCAAAACCCATAAACGGCTTATTTAATATCAATCCGTCAGTTAGAATTAAAAAACTTTTTATAATTGTATAATTTGGGGTTTCAAGCGTCTAATAATTTAAGCGGTCAATCATTTATTGTAAAGTACAATTTTTCATTCATGTAAATTTTTTTTAAAAAATGGTCAAGGTCAAACAACTTAATGGGCTATATTATTATCTTAATACAAATATTTATAGATATGTAGTTGTATAGATAAATCTATAAGAATTGCATAAATTTACAATTTTCACCTTGCTAGAAAAATCATGAATATAAAACATGAAAATGAAATATATTCCAAAACAGTAGATTTCTTGAAAAATAAAGAAAACTGAGCTTTCAAGGAGCCCCCAATATGTAAAAGCTTCAATTCTTCAAATTACTAAAAACCATGAGCAAGAAATAGAAATTAGCTAGTAATTATACCTAATGCAAATTTAAAGGCCATCATTTCCAATTCACCAATAAAAGGTGTTCACCTGTTCACGAGACCAGAAAATGAAAGGCTCGTTCATGGGGCTGGGAAACAATATCAAGTACACGTTTCCTCACTTAATCATATCAAGATAGATACAATTAATTATTTGTTATAAAAAAAAACTATCTAATTAGTATTTATATAAAAAAATCTTGATTTTGTTTGTAATTTCTAATGTCTAATTTAATTTTTATAGATATTTATGGATAGATATAACTTTTTAAATATTTTTTTTATTAAGTTTGAAGTATAATCGCTTTTGCTTTTCCTCATAGTTAAGTATAAGCCTATGTTAAAGACCGCACCAATTTTTGTCTAATAAATTAACATTGCACGATATCCGTGTGTGACTGTTTTAAAAAAAAAATTATTTTTTATCGACTGGAAATTCAGTGAACGTAAATCTTTATATAATTATATTTCTAACATAAATAAAGTAGATATTTTGAACAACTAAGAAAACCATATCGGAGTGTCTAGTACAAAACAACTGCCTGTACATTAGCCATCCTGTCTAAAGACAACCATACTTTGGCTTTATTAGAAGAATACTTACACTAGTTAATTGCCCAACTATTCATTTTTGGAGATCAATAGCTCACAATATTTTATATATAATAATATTTTTTTTAGATATCCGTTTATCACATTTATACGGTCTTCTGATAACATAAAGTTGTTTTAATTGCTTATCTAGTTTTTGCTTTTTTTTTTTTTTTTTTGGTTATTTAAATCTTCATTGTTAAAATTAGTTTTTTTCGTTCCTGTAATTTAAAAATAAGTAAAAGTATTGAAGTGAGCTAACCAGAATTTTTTAAATTGTATCCCCAAAGTTCTTTTATTATTATGTTATTACATGTACAAAGCTCTTCACTTCTTATTTTAACCATTTTCTTTCCTAGGTTCGTTTTCACCCCTTTTTTGGAAATAAATTTTTACACTGAAGCATCAAACCTTTGGAATCAAAGGCAGTTCATATCATGATAAAGTGATTTTAAAGAAAAAAAGTGACTGCATTTTCTTGTTAAATTAGTAAAATAAGGGTAAGAAAATCAAACGCCATCTCTGCTTTCAAAAAAAAAAAAAAAAAAAAAAAAATGATTGAAAAAATGCAAAAAAATTGTAGAGAATTGCGGACAAATTTAGCGCGAAAAAAAATTAGATTATAAAAGAAATTATTTCACGTTTATGAATCACATAACCTAATCCCAAATAATTCTCTATAACTACCTGTAATTCAATGAGTGATAAATTTAAAGGATAATCATAATCGTGTATAAAAGGCCATTATGCATGTGCTTCATCTAAATATTTAAGAAATTAGTTCTTTTAACACTTAGGTAGACAATAGAAGCTACTACGTTGACGTAGAACACCTGCAAGTGTCAAAGTATTAAAATTTTCAACCTTTTGGCCTGATTCTCCACTAGCACATGTTTCAAATCAAAGAAAAAAAATGATATTTTATTTGGTCAAAGCTCTTTTAACATGTATCGGATTCTCTATGTTGCGAACTGCGATGGCGGGAATTAGCTGGGTGGGAGTGGAAACCGATATTTTGTACTGTACCAAAAACGAGGCCTCTTATGAACAGACCCGCTAGGGTGGCTAAAAATCAAACCTGTGATATATAAAAAAAAAGAGTTAGTGATCACTTTTTCATATTTATTTTGAGTAAATTATTAAAAGGAAAAAACTAGAATATCTTAACGAACTATAATTTCTGGAAATATAAAAACTTAAGAATGAGAATAATAATGACACATATGAACATTACAAATAAATAAACTTCTAAAATTTAATAGAAATTTTCTTGTAAAAAGTATATAATAAAAGCCAAAAACATGTCTTTGTGGATAACAAAAGGCTTCATAAATTTTGAAAAAAAATATAGACATTTTTAAACCCGCTTTTAAAAAATGGAAAAATTGCTTAATTTTCACCTTCTTGTCATTTATTCGTGTTACTAGCTGCTTGAATCAGATATTTGTTTGTTGATGTTTCTTAAATCCACATTGTCTTGCAGCATTTTGCCCAATCGTTCTTTTTCTTTGAACATATCTGACTATAAGCAGGACAGTTGGATAGTGTGCTCTTCCATATTTGTGGAAATTTGTCGACCACTCGTTTTTCCCATTCCGCGGCTTTTTCTTCGATCATTTAATGCTCCTCCTTCGTCTGTTTTTTTTTTTTTCCAGCAATCTCTTTATAATTTCCTTCATTTGAGATTTGGTGACTTCTTTATATCTGCATATGTTGATGGGTTTATCTAAATTAATATCTGCACCTTTTCGAAAATGATTTTCGCGTACCTTTTCTGATTTTATGCCATCCAAAATTTTGTATAAAATTAGTTCATCTTTTGCCTTCAAAGTCACACGATGCAGCAAGATTCCGTAAAAGAGTGATGTTCAATATGTTGTTTGCTGTCTTTAGAAGAACTGTCTTCGTTCTAGTATAAGATTATATTTTGGTATACAATACTCTTCAAATCTTCTGAATAGCTCATCAGTTGTTATGTCATCGTCTTCAGTTTTTTCACCTTGGTATTCTATTTTCTTATCACAGTTCCATGAGTTGTAAATGTGAGGTCCTCTGTCACCAATCAAAAGAAAGTATTTAAAATATCAGTGAATTCATGTAGACCTTCATTGTTTACTTTCATCTTTTCCATGTTGCAACCAATTTCGATGAGTAAAAGTCCTATTCTGTTGGTCTTGGTAATAGGTTATCCATATTTTTTTATTATTTATTTTATTATTGTTAATTTTTTTAAAATAAAAATATATTTCTGGTACCATGTTATGCTTTTATTTAAATCAGAGAATACTCATTATTATACTTTGCGTTTTAACCAAATTTCATTTAAATTGCTAAGTTGAATATATAAATTAATTACTGCCATTTATACAACATTCTCAAAGTGTAGTTAGTAAAATTGCTGTGTCTCTATAGATATACTATGGTGCACATGTTCATCAATTAATTAAGTCATTAGATCTAATAACATCACAAAACTAAATATAAAGGTAGCTTTGAAAATAGCTTTGAAAAAATATATATATATTTCCGGCTAAGCCATGGTATATAGTCATAACCACCTCCTATCACTAGGGTTTAGTCTTACATTTTGGTACATATTACCGACATAATTTTTATTATGGAGTGATAGGTTAGCACTACTGCTGTTAATCAATTTTTTAATACTCAATAAACTGGTGTTTAGGCAGGCTTATTATAAGAAACAGGTGACTCGTCGTAAAAAAAGTATTACCAGCGTGGAGATCTGAGGTAATGCCATTTAGTCAAGCCGGGCAAAATCGATATCCTTGAGATTGCTAAACGCTTACCCATAAGTTAAAATACAAAAGATATTACTTTAACTTTTTAAATATTAATCAGAATGACTCAAAAAGTGTCATGGAAGGTAATGAAAGAATCTACTGGAGGAGACGAAGATAACACTGATGCCTTTCCTGAAAATAAATTATAGTAAAAGGCAAAAAAATATGTGATGAAATAGTTAACTCATTCAATAAATATCTAAGCCTATTTAATCCGCGCTATTTTGACCTTCAAAAATCTGGGAAGATGCTGAACGACCGCAACATCAATAAACTTTGATTTATTGATTTATTGGCCCATTTTATATTAAAGTAAACAAAAATATCGAACATGCACAGCTTCCCACTACCACCAGGGCTCTTCCAAAGTTTTAAAATTACAAAAAATGGCCAAGATTTTCTATTTCTGAAATTTCTGCAATTTCTAAAGGTATCATGATTTTAAATCTGATTTTGTTTCTAAAAGATGTTAAATAGCTATTTGAGCAATCTTGTCATTTTTTTTTTTTTTTATAGTATCAAAAAAACTAGTTATCGGATAATAAAGTGACCAAAAAATAAAATCATAAGTACAACATTTCCAAATTAGTTTTAGAGAAAGCAATTGTCACATTTTTGGAGCAAATGATCTCTGACATGATGATTTAACACTGTTTACATATATCTTATTGTTTGGGTAACTACAAATTTTACGAAAATAGCAATATTTTTTCGCTTAAAGCTAGCCCAAAATTTCTTTGCGGTTGAGGCTTTTTTTCACAACGACGTGAATTATCTTGTTTTTTAACTTCGATTGAAGTTTAATTGGGTTTCGTTATTCAATATATGGCTTGACCAATTCCATCACCGGATCATATGCATATTCGAAAGAAGTATTTTTGCTTGGATCAACTCCTTTTTTTAGTGAGTAAATGGTGCTGGAGTTCACACTTGTCATCGCAATGATGTATACAAAATCACGTAATCACATAAATGGACAATGGTAGTCCATTGTCCATTTACATGATTTTGTTTCATTCGTGTAAAATCTCATATTTTGGTCAATTATGTCCGTTTCACCTTTGGTAAAGTCATATAACTTGTATAATCCAGTCTTTTCTTGCTTATTATCTTTCGTTTGCCCTAGAATAGGTCTCATTGTTGACAACAAAAACACATTCTTCTTTACGCTAGCAGGTTTGACGACATACAATGACAACGACTATGAACCATATATTTGCCAACAAATTTCATTAGATAAACTCACGATTTTTATATCTTTCAGCACTGTTGGTATGCCTTTCTTGTTTATATGCATCGTTCCAATGATGATGATCGATTTATTGTTGATTAAAAATTCGGGTGACAAAGATGTGTCAAATGATATGTTGCGTCCTTTTAAATTACCTACCAATTCTAAGCGCTCAAACAGAAACAGAAACTCAAACAGAAATTCATGGAAGGAATTTTTGATATTTTATTAAATCCCAAAAAATAAGTTTTTTGAAATGTAAATAAAAAATTGTTCCATTAAATTCTCAAGAGTGTCATAAAGAACAATCCCATAAAATTTCTGATCTAACGCAAAAATGGGTTGGTTAGGAGAAGTTATAAAAATGTTATTTTGAGAAAATGTTAAATAAACAATTAAGATGCTAAGTAAATATATACATTTAAAAGTCGCCATTACCATAAACTAGACCCTATTTTTGTTTATTTTTATCCTCCTACCCTTTGTGAATTTCGCGGGTCTTTCTTCTTTGCAATTTTATTTTGGGAGACAATTTTTTGTCCATTGATTTGATCCGGGATAAGTCATGCGCAAATTCAAGTTGTTCGTGCAAAATACCCTTGACATAATTTGTCAAAAACATGCAATACACCTTTGTCACCATCGTGGAAATAATTAAATAAAGAGATGGCACACATTTCAACCACAGAGCGGCTTACGTATATTATATATTATACATCTCAACCATATCAAGCTATAGATGTTTTCGTTATCGTTCTGCGTTGCACCATATTTGCGTTGTCTAAGGAGCATATTGTTACTCAACTCTTTGAATATTGGTTTTATTTTATCTTGTAATGCACTTGGTAACCATACATTCTTTAAATTTGCTTTATCTGTGGATGCCTGATATTTTCACTAAGTGTTAGCTTCACGTGGACTGTAAATGTAGCGTGATAAGAAGCTCGTACTCTCGTTACAGTGAAATGAGACTGCAGCGATAGTTTTTTTTTATTGGACAAATACCCTTCATTGTATTTTGGCTTATCGCTATCCCATTATGGTTTTGAAGGGTATTTATCCACTTCATTTTTTACCACGTGGCACCACAAAGTCGTTTCATGGTAACTTGCATGTTGATTTCAGTTTATGAAGGCGGCTGCCAACACGTTTTTGAACATGGTCAATGTATGTTGCCCGCTCTATATTAATATCCAGATACGTATTAGCTCGTATTAGCTCGTAATATATCTAGGGATGATTTACTCACACCTTCACTTATAAAAGTTTTAAACCGTAACGTGGTGAATTCTACCAAGTTTTAGAACCATTTAACAACACCGACGGCCTCCATCACACCAGATATCCCAACATGATTTATATGACACTTGAGATTCAGTTTGAAAAGTTCATAAGCAGGAGTGCCTTTCCTGCTGTCCCATATTTCACATCCTCTGGGTTTTTGACAACACTTTGAAACTGAAAAATTTACCAGAATCATTCTCGATAACAGTCACTACACCATTACGATGAAGCCCTGCTTCTGCCATGTTCTATCTGTTTTGGCTTTGACGTCAGAAACCTGATTATCGGTTGGATTTTCCGTATTAAACTCACTCTTTCTGATGTCAAGAACAGCAGCCTGCCTACTTTTATTACGTGATGCTGTATAAACTTCATTAATGTATTCAATTGAATTTTTGTAGGTAGTTATAGACATAGTTTCCTTTTCCAATTTCACGAAAGGCTATTATTGAACGGAAATTAATATCACATGCATTTCGACCACCTTTTCCACCTTATCGCGATCACATAATCTACTTGTCATAAATTTGTGCTCCCACGGACAATACTGAAATTAAAAATTTGCTGATTATATGGTTAAAAATTGTATCATTCTAAAAAATATGAATTAACTGCATGATTTGCTATCATCTTTTTTATCTGATAGGAAACTGGTTATTTGCATACAAAAACGACTCAACAATCTTAACGACAGTCTTATGTGAGACCCCACAGGACTATAATAGGATCACTTCCTTTTAAATCTATATAAACGATTCAGTAAATATTTCTAAAATATTGAAACGTATAATTTCTACTGATGTTTACTATTAAAGCTACCGAAGTTGGTTATTAAGAAATGTGAAATAGAAAGAGGCACAAACATTAAATCCTTGATATATAGACGAAAATATTAAAATAAATACAATAAAGACGAAAATCGCAAACATTTAAAATGAAATTGTAGGGCTAGGAATCACTTAAATAAAGAATGTCTCAAATATTTTATTACTACATTGCTAAATTAACTTCATGCTGACATAGCTTGGGCTAAAAAAAAAATTAAAGCATTTTTTTTATCTCTTAAAACTTTAAAAATTGCTTTAACAAATTATTATATTATTATTTCTGTTATTATTTTATTTCTCATTCCTTTCAGTTTTTTTCTCTTACATTCTAAAGGTATCCAATGGTAAGATTGTTTTGTTTTATTTGGAATTCTTGCCACTATCTAATAATAACATTAATATTATGATATATTTTAATATTTATATTTATAATTATAATATTATAATATATAATAATATTATCATATTTTTCTTAATAAGAAATACAAGAATCTTATAATAATATTTTACTTACCAATGTTTTTAGACTATTTGAAGGCAAAATGAATGGATATATAGTGTTGTATATATATATATATACAATATATATGTATATATATTGTGTTGAAAAAATGATATATTTGATGCTTTCAACTAATTTCTTACAAAGTTCTAAATTAAAAGCAAGACAATATTTTGACTAGCATGGGAAATATTGACTGAAACCTTGAAAAAATTCGTAACAAGATTTCAGAAAGTGTTTCTTATTTTTGACATCTCTTTTGACATCCTAAAAACCTGTCAATCCGAAAGGGATGGAACACCATATTTTGTCACCATCTTAAATTTATTTAATTATAAAATTTTTTTGTAATTTTGAGCTGGGGTTTGTCAATTTAAGGGCTTATTACCAGTTAACTACTCAAGAGAGTGAATTGAAACTTGGCGAACGTTACCATAAGATGAGCAATAATTTTAAATGCTTAATATTATATTCTGACATCAGCAAAGTTTGGTGACGTCAAGGAAATTTTAATTTTAATTATTTTTTTGAATTTTTTGATACCTGAAAATCAAGTTTAAACTTGTTACAGAAAAATGAAACCAATACATAATGACGAAATCGTGTTAAAGGAGAATGGTCAGAAATCATACTTTTTTCTTAAAATTTCAAAGCTCAAAATACTGCAACGATATTTGGCAAGCTCCGTTCGTTCACACATCGGCCAAAATTTCGAATATGTTGCCATCATTGTCTATGTCGCCCTCATTTACAGTTTCCGTCGCGTTTGTCTGAAAGGAAATCATATTTTAGAATTGTAGAATAGAATCACAAATGCAAAGAGATTTAGGAGGAATTTCTAGCTGTTAAGAGATATCAGTGGTTTTCAATGAAATTACCTCGGCGTTTTCTTCTCTACAATTTTTACATGCTGCAACACACTTTTACAAATACATTTCATGCTTTTGCACGTGTGGTTCAGGGACTTACCATTGCATCTAATGGGCTTTATGACCTCTGGTGGTACAACATCACTCTCCATCTAAATTGGAGAGAAAACTGTTCCTTCTTGTAGTGGTTTGCCATACCACTACTTGCTGATAGACCCGGATACTGCTACTCGATCTGTTAGTGGAATGTTTTCTGGTAGTGTTTCACCTTTAGTTGCTCTATCCATAAACTTTTTGTAGCTAAATATAAGTACGAACCAGAATATTGAGAGAAGAAAAATTACAAATATGCTGGTGCAAAATTGACAGGGCACATGTTCAAATGGTTGCAAAAGTTGAAATGGTTATCTTGCATAAATATTCGTAAATAAATAAATATCAGCTTGCAAACAAGACGCTAATGTTAAGTCAAGGACTTATTTCCCCCATAAATCTACAAGTACAACTAAATTCCTGCTTCGTTGACTTCTACTTGATGAGTGTTTTTGTCAATAAAATTATCCATCAAGCTTCGAAGAAGTTTGTAGCTTCCTTAATAATGATTTTTTTTCTTTTCGAAATGGACTGCAGATGTCGCTTACAATCATGTAAAACCAGAAGATATCATTTGTTCTGAGCAGGTATCTTCAATATGAAAAAAGTGACTATGATCTCTCACAAGTAAATGTTATTTTTACCATATTTCTATTTCAATGGTGTTAACGGTTCAACGCCTGTATCGTATTCAACTAAATCAACTTTTCTTCCAGTCTCTGCAACATCTAACAATCTTGGTATCTTTATCTTTGTGACATTGGCATACTTTTTTGCCAGAATTGGTAAAATAAGTTCATAAGATGTCAATGAAACAAGGATTTTTGGTGCTGCTCGATAAAAAAACATCTCGTTTTAAGTTGACCTTTATTGAAAGATATCATTGAACATATGTACAACCTCTATTTTCGAGACTTTTTCTTGCAATTTTGTGATTTTTAGTAGATGGTCCATCCATATATCCATCAAGCACGATTGTATTAATGACATATTTTGATCAGATGTGACTAACATAAAAACCAATCCTTGAAAAGTGTACGAGAAGCCATTTAGAGCCGAATGTCTTATCAAGGTCGACCCCAAGTTTATTCTTTCAGCTCCGAGTTGACTAATTCTTACATAAAATTTGTGGACTCCAGTTCAAGTTTTGATTTCGTCTATTTATACTGCAATAAGTCTTTCTAAACTTTGAGGTATAATCATGGGTACCTCGAACTTACCAGAACACATGATATAACATTATCCAATCCCTATGACACAGGTTCGCAACTCTGCGATAACTTGGTTATAACACACTCAAATTAGGTGGTGTACACACCATAGTATAAACTAAACATCTGATCATTGCTCTATACTTCTTTTTGCTATCATTTTCTGAAGAATGGAGATAATTTTATGCATTCGGATTTGGTTTGTATCCTTTTGTTTACAGTCGTAAATGTTGAATCGTTTTAAGACATTTGTTAAATCTTGCGTCTGTTTAATGGTGATAGATGTCTCACTTTGATGAATGCCGATACCAAGAAAGTTGGACAAACTAAAATAAATCTTTCATTTTAAATTGTTCGCACAGCTTTTTTTTTGTTTGGTAATGTTCTTAGCTATCACCGTACTAGCTGCAATTATAATATCATAAACCTAAAAAAAAAAACGATAATTTTTGACTTATTTCCGTTGCTTACATACACACACGGATTAGCTTGTGGGTGAGAATACTTTAAGTCGGTAAATTGTTTCAGAGTCATTTTCTTGTTTTACGAGTTATCAATCGGGTGTAAATACATAAAAACGGCGGTGTATAAACTTTATTTTTATTTTTCAATTTTTCTTTGATCTATCGCGATCAGCTTCATCAGGAATATAAAAATCGTTACAACAAAGATACCATTAAAAATAAATCAATTTTTTTTTTTTTTTTTTTTTTCTTTTTTTTCAGAAATTATTTGCAATGCAATGCGACGTCAGCTAATTTAGTAAAAAATGGCTTCCAGGACTTGGTTGTCACATTATCACCATCATCTCTGTTTAAAACTTTA
>JAUZNK010087671.1:0-12727 GCA_035046665.1 Euphysa ruthae | reverse complement strand
AAAATCACAGCCAATACATCATGTATATTTTTACGATGAAATAAGAATGAAGAACGTTTAACATTTAATATTGTCGAATAACTGAAAATCACAGCCAATACATCATGTATATTTTTACGATGAAATAAGAATGAAGAACGTTTAACATTTAATATTGTCGAGTAACTGAAAATCACAGCCAAGTAAAATATTGTATACTTTTACGATGAAATAAGAATGAAGCACGCTTAACATTCAATATTGAAGTCAGTGAAACAAAAAAGTAAACAGTATGAAGTGATTATGTAGAACATTGTTTGAAAAAGTTTTTGAGTTTGTTTCTGCAACACGTGGGTCCCACTATTAAGGAAATGGCAACCAGAAGAAAATCACCTCTTAGATTGTGTTCACGAGGAAGATAATCCATTGGATCATTTCACCATCAAAATCTCCTAAAGAATAGACAGATCTATTTGAGGTCACTTACCCATAGAAATTTCATGACTAACAAAGTTTTTATTTGAAAGAGGAGCTACCGTGACGGCAATATTAACATCTACAACAAATTTTGCTTCACCTCTTGGTCAAAGAGGGTTGTCATGTGGAAGTCTGCCTGCCTGCCACTGTAAAAAGTAAGGCAGTTATTGCTAAATACAAAGAGATGGTGGATGTTTTGTACTAAAAATAAGAAAACCAAGCCGTGATTGGAAGTTTTATACACCTTACCATTTAGCGATCACGACCACCTGCAAAGAAACGTTCTTTAGATATCTGAACGACAAGTACCAACAAGTCTGACAAAATAGAGGTTCACCAGAAAGACTTAAGGTACTTTTTTAAATGTCTGTTAAAACACCTGCAACAAAAGCTCCTTATGTGATTATTTTCGATTATGTCGTTTACAAATAATTGTTCTGAAGCTATCTATCTGTTTTCCATTTTGTCCTTTATTCGGGAGGCACGCATGAGTCCAACAACTAACTTGTATGACAGTAAATGCATTTCCTTTCTTTATTGTTCATCTGTTTCGGACAAGGGGGAATTTACCAGGGAGGGGGTGTCCCTTCTAGGGAAAAATCATGCCAACTAATTTTTTTCATTCATTTTTTATGAAGTGTAAATGTACTTTCAAGGCTAAAATAAGCCTCAATCAAACTAAAAATGGTCATAAGTTACAAAATATGTTATTAAAATAAGTTTTTTTGCTTTCTTACAATTTCACGACGATTAAATTTTGTGGGATTTATTTTTGCGATTCATTTTTTTCCAACTTCCCAACATTAATTTTCACAAAATTAATTGTCGTGAAAATTAATCCTCTTAAAGTGACAAGACACTAGAATTTCAAAGTAAGAATGGAACCAAAATAGTAAACTTGGTTCTATTAAAAATTAAAAAGAAACATACTGTCATGTGATTAGTGTGTCATGTGATTAGATCATAAAAAAATATTTAACTGTTTTATTTAAAATACACACACCTCAAGTTTATTATGTTCTTCGAGCAATCTATCATATTCTGTGTGCAGGCCTTCTGATTGACTTTTCATCGCACTCACATCATTTTCCAGCTTTTCAATTTCTAAAATAAAAAAATCATTAAAAAACGTCGTACATTTATTAAATCCCTTAAATTAGATGGTTTCAGACAACATTGTTAAAAAAAAAAATTAAAAAGAAAAACCTTTTTCTTTTCCTTGTAACTCCTCTCTCAGTTTTTCAATTTGCTTCTTCAAATCATTACGCTCATCTTCCACATCTGAATCATTCACTGCTTTTGTGCGATTACCTTTCTAAATAACCAAAAGATAGAAATTATCTTTGTTTTTAGTATAAAAATGACCTTGCTTTAAGTCCTGGAAACTGAGAATAATAAAATTTTCAAAATGGCAAGTCATAAATCAAGTCCAAGGCCCCTAATGTCCACGATTACTTAAAAAAATACACATCACAAACACCGCTGGCTTAGCTGAGATTCTATTATTAAAATTATGAACTTAACTGCGGATCATAATATTGTTTATATAAATAAAAATTATATACTTTTTGTGTATACTTTGTAAACTCTTTTAACATAAAGACAATTTAATGTGGAGCTACAGATGTAGGCTTAGCTGGGATTCTATATATAAAATTTAAATGCGGATCTTAATATTGCTTATACAGAACTCAATGTGATTTTAACTTTAAGGGGACTAAAAAACTTGTTCGAAATACATGATTTTTCGAATTCAGAATCTTTCACAAAAAACGATTGTGGAGAGAAAAGAAAAAAATTGATGTTTAATAATTTTGACACTGTGTATGTCTTTATTTATGACATCTAATTGGCAAATAGCTCTTATGAAAGCAACTTTTTAGTCTAATTGCACCGAGAAGAGATAAACATGCTTCTTTCTTAACAGCTGTGTGCTAGATATATTAGTTTTATCACATGAAATTTTATTCAATCAAACTTCATTGCAGTGTAAGAATCAGATCAAAATATTTGTTGAACGCTGATTGTTGCAGATGTTGTTGTCAAATACATTTAACATGCTGACAACTAAAATTTCTTCTTCTTAATAACTTGTCAAACAAAATTTTAGAGAGATTTCTCTTCAAGCAAGTTTATCAACAAGTTTTATTAATTAAGCAAATAAATTTTTATCCTAGAATAATGAGATGCAAATCAATATTATAAGCACTAAGAACTGAATTTATCTTGGTGATAATTGCTCAAAACTTTTATCCTGAAATCTTAAATCTGTGAATGCTTAATTAGCAATGAAAACCATGAATGATACTGATGATGATGAATGATACTGATGATGATGATGATGACGACGATGATTACCATTAGGGTAGTAGCATAATGAAATCAAAAAGCATTTATATGAAATATCCTCCAAGGTAATATGCATAGGATAAACGACTTTTCAATACCTATAGATAGATTTGGGCAACAGGTTTCTATCAGTTTTATTTAGCCAATTATGTGAAACAGAAATTAAAATTATTTATTTTTGTTTAGTTTACAACTAACCCTTAATTTTTCATTTTCGTCTAATAACTTAGTAGCTTGGTCAGATGCACCCTTTGCTTGTTTCATAGCAGCTTCACAGGAGGCTTCCAATGTAGCTTGTCGAGAAATCAATGTGACGAGCCTTCGCAAGACACTAAAAATTATAAAGACTGCAAATTTTTTTCTCAGAAATTCACAACACATTAGTAGCACAACGTTCAAAAACAAAATAACATGAAATTTTTATAAAACGGTTGGTGTAATTGTGTCAAACTTTTCCTTATAAAATATTAATACAGCTTAGCAGTTAAGGTAAAAATAATTTAACTTTAATGTAGCAATTGACTACATTATAAATTTCAAACAATGAGCACTCACAAGTAGCAAGGGAATAAAACAAATAGTATGCAATTTGATTCAAACTAAATAAAAACCTTTATTTTACTTGAACTAACTTTTAACCCCTATTTTATCTGGGCTATTTTTCAACCAATTTACCTGAGGGCCCATATGTATCTTTTGATCTAATATAGGCATGAAATTTAGTCACATATCAGCCTTAATATGATATTTCAAAATTACGCAATTTTATACATAATTTCAGCATTACTTAGTTTTTTCATAAAAACTTTCAGAAAAATTTACTTTTCTTTTTCAGTCAAAATTATACCCTAATTGGTTTTTGTCTTTAAAAATAATTTAATAAATAAAAGTAATTTCAAAAATACCCACATTAGCATAAAGAGAGAGAATCCTGTTATATAGAGGTTACGTTGAGCACGGAAAAGTTTCATGTGTGCTTGAATCTCAGATTGAGGATTGTTACGTAGGTCACTATGCGCCATGTCAACTTTCGAATACTTGATCATGTTATGGAGCGAATCTGAGAAAAACGAGAAAACATTAAATTTTATAAAAACTATGAAAAGTCAGTTTAATTACATCGATTATTTAGTACAAGGTCTTCACAAAAGTACATCTGCTCGTATCAATTTCTTTCTTTATCAATGTTACTTTCTCAAATGTTTTTAATCAATTCAATAAAAAAAGGAAATTTCAATTTTTTATATGCAATAAAAATATCTCAACTGGTTATTCTTGTGAAACTTTGCCTATCAAATAACCCTTAGAATCATAGCATTGCAAGATAACAAGAGCTTTCAGAAAATTTCTAAATAAGTCAGGTCAAGTGATATCTATTGTGACTTTACTACAGATATATTTGAAAAATAATTCATAGAATCAATCATGAGAAACTGACAAAAAAATGTAAAACAGTGTGGTTTCAAAAAATTCCTAAATAAAGCTGTTGTTTGAAAAAAAAAAAAACATTTTTAACACATACTCATCAGGATCAAATAATCTTTAGAATGGTCACTTTATTTTACACAAATTTTAAAAAAGGCTCAGACTAAAATCTAAAAAAGTATATAATAAAAAAATATAATATAAAGATATAATATCATATAATAATTTTTCTAAAACTCTTAAATAGAGCTGTTGCTAGACAAAGAGTATCTTTGGTACATGTTCATACATGATAAACTTGTAAATTATGGTCACTTTACCTAATATAAAATTTGAAAAAGATTCTTAGATTTAATCTTAAGAACGCAGATTAAAAACTCTTAACTTATAGACGTCAATTGATACCTGAGTCTCAATGGTCACTGTAGGTTATGCAACAATGAAAAGGATTCATGAACTCAACCTTAAGAGAAATTGAAAATGATGTGAAATATTGCTTATAAAATCTTGTTACAAGGCAACAAGAATTATTGGCACGCTCCCATAAGAGTTAAATGATGTTTTCTATAGTTCAAAATTTTAATGATTCAATCTGGAAAAATGAGATCATGGTTAAAAACAAATTCTTAAATGGCTTTCATCATTCCACAGTAAACACATCAACAAAAAACTTAGCTTATAACCTCTCCAGGTTATTCTTGATTTTAATTTACTTTTGGTCAACCAATAAAAAAAAAAAAAAACCTACCAAGAAACAAAACAAACATAATGAGTATAAATGCACTAAAGTAGAAGTTTCCATACTGCTTCACGAGTGCTAATAGACGCGAATTGAAAATTCTTTGCCACCTAAACAATGAAAAAAGTGAAAATATCAAAAATTAAGTGACCTTAAAATTTTACACGATGAACGTCAAAAAAATTTGAGTTGTTCACAAGAAATTGATTTTTCTGACTTATTTATTTTTTTCATTTATTATAATAATTTATTTATTAGCTCTAAATTTATCCTATTGCTATTATTAACGGCCTTATATTTATTATTCAAGTATATTCGCCTACTTGGTTCAAATGTTTGTTAGTTATTGTTTCCTAAGTATTTATTTTACTCCCCATACGTTATCAGTTTTTTTTTTAAATAATAATAATTTCCATTATAAATATACTGTGTTATTTTCACACCATAGGACGTTTTTTTCTGTTGCGCGAACTCTTCCTACCCTAACTATGAAATCTATTTATTCCTTTTATTTTTATAAATAATTTTGTTTACTTTTTACAAAATATATTCCAGACACAACAAAATCTGTGTGATAAGAATGTTAATGCTCACCACCATGCGCTTCGGTCTTTGTACCTACTTGTCATAAACTCTGAGCACTTTGACATTGAGAATTTCAATTTGTCCAAGTTTGATAATAGTATTTTCTCCTTTATTCATTTAAATATTAATACATTGATTGGTGATTATGATGAGCTAAATACTTTGTTATCTCTTATTGATTCTGGATTCAGTATTATTGGTATAACTGAGACAAAATTAAAAAGACTCTATTCTCCAACATTTCCTATATCTCTAGGCAGTTTTTCATAACGGCAAACTCCATCATTTAGTGGAGCTTTACTTTATATCTCTAATAAATTGATTTGCAAACCTAGAAATTATTTGCATATGTCAGGGAAACTTGAATCAATCTTTATGGAACTTTTGTTTCCTAATAAATCGAATGTAAATAAATTGGCTGTAACTATTGTCATCCCAGGATGGATATTACTGTTTTGAAGTTTTAGTCTGCTGAATTTTTATAAAGAATCGTGCACACAGAGGTAAACATCGTTTTGACAACGCGTCAAAACCATGAGTCTTAATAAGAAAACACACACACACTGCTCATTTACTTTCTTCTATAATACTCTATCTAATATAGAGTTATCTTCTTAAATTTATTTTTTTCAGAGATGAAGACCTATTGTATTTTACCTACTTACCAGCTTCTTTAAAATCCATAAGACAAATGTAATTGAAACAGTAATTTTAATCTTACGAGGAATAATTTACATTTTATGTAATATATAATCATTGACCAACAAAAGCAAATTATTTGAAATGGTTGTACTGCTATGTATATATGTATATTCTGTGGTTATTATGAAATAAAATAAACAACAGTAACTGAAAAAATAAAAAATTCTTCTTGTACAATGGTAATTTTTCTTGGTTTCTGTACTGAAACTACATATTGACTCATATGTTTACATACAACATTAATAGAACACTACTGGTCATAACTAGCAATTCAAATAGATTAACCATCCATCACAATAGAGAACCTACTGTAAACATAGTAACAATTACAAAATGTGTGTTAAAAATAAAAACAAAATTACTGTGCATTTTTACCAGAATGTCAAAAAAATCAGCATTCAAAATTGCGCAGCATTTTTTAAGAAAAATACGCTACAAATAAGCATAAAGTATTTGGTTGAGATACAACAAACTTACACTATTAAAAAATTTAATTTTTTGGAAAAATTTATTTGAGCCGAAGTGAAAAATTACAAATTAATTCCAGGCCATCCAAAACTTTACACTCGTATAAAAATGCACAATCAATTCCATGGAAAATATAAACAAACCAACATGGTCCAGGACGGAAAATATCATTTAAAACAAACATGATAGACTAAAAGTGGACGCAATAAACAAAATCAGGGTTGCAGAAGTTTGTGTTTTTCTGAAACATGACCATGTTTTTTTGGCAGATATATCGGTGCGTTTTTTAACCTTCCTTGACTATATTTATGGTAAATAAAATAGTTGCTTAATACAAATGATACGCAAAGACAAATACAACATAAAATTAGTCCCATAAAATTTTAGACTTGATTATTAGGAGAACATCTGTGCAGCTTACACTCATGCAATATGATGGTTTAAGTATAGTGTTCGGACTAGAAATTTCAAAAAAATCAAAAAGTTTTTTTCAAGAAATATATTTGTTATTTTGTAGTTTCATAATATGCAACAAAAAACCTAAAAAATTAATGAAAAAGTTTTTAACTATTAAAACTAAGTTTAATAATCAATATTGTTTCTAATTTTATGACGTCAAAAGATTTTTTTTTTTTTTTTTCTTTTGTCTCGTCTCATGTTATACATTGCATGAAAAAAAACCAACACCAGGCAAAATATTTCTTTGATGTATAGCAATGTAAGCAATAAGTCCCCTGAGTTTAGGGTCAATGTGACAATATATGTATTTTCTTATCTTAATCAGCGCGTTTTTGTAACCAGGAGTTGCCTCATTTAATTTTTTTTTTTTTTTTTTAAGTTTCCTTTTGCGACATGTTTTAATTTAAACATAATTGCATAAGGGTTAAAAAATTTTATTTAATAACATTTAAATATCTCAAGTTTAAAAACAAATAATAAAAAAAATAAGGCAATGTTTGGTAAAGGGACGCATTGAAATGACGAAACCGAAAAAAATAAATAAATCTAACTTATTTCCACAAATAGCAAAATGTCATTTTTTCCCCTTTAGCCTTTTTTCATACTCTTTTTTTCCTAATGCACTTTTAGAAAAGTTTAATAGCATATAATGTTTAATAAAAGTTTATAAATGAATCAATCTTATCGTACGTCTTGGTCGAAAACTATTTTTTGACTGCTCCCCTTGAAAGCAAATGTTAAAAATTTAAATGTAAATTGTTTGTAGTCCAAACACTATTCTTAACAATGCCGTTAGAAGGAGCGGTTTGATTAGATCTCATCTCTGGCAAGATTTTGTAGTTGAAAAATTTACATGTGCGCTATCCTGCCAAGTTGGCACGATGGTGTACTTGAATAATTTTTATGTATACTTTTGTTCCAGGTTGGAACAAAATTGCCAACCTTGTAAATTGAGAGGTTTACAGAGTGACTAATATGTTATACTGAAACAAAAAATGAAATAGAATCCCTATCAACTCTAATCAGAATACACTCTAATCCATCCCATCCACTTCCCACTGTTGTGTTTTCCAATGGTCAATTTTTAACTTGAGCGGAACCTAACTTTGCTAGTGCAACATTACCTACCAGAACTTATAAGTTCTCATTCATTACGGATTGATAGTGCCTCAGCTGCAGCATCTGCAGGGGCATCTGACAGCACTATAATTTTTTTCAGGCAGTGGTGCATCAATGCCTTATGAGTTATTTGAGTATGTATTAATCCATTTTCAGTAGTTGCATTGAATCTATGGCATTACCAAATGACTTCTAGAGAGATTGGGAAATGAAAATACTAGTTATTAGCACTAACCCTTGGCAGTAAATTTGGGTGATTGTTTTGATGTAGCTCAAATTATTGGTATTTAGTCTGCTAAGGAATTCAGTCTTTGTCATTTTTGACACCTCGATATATTGGCGTAATTCCACTAGAATGAATTTAATAAAAATTAATGCCAAAAGATATACAGAAAGATCAGTCTTTGGATTTCTCTTAGCCAACACAAAATATATTGCTTATGCAGAATCTGCAAAAATTGATATTCTATGGTAAATAAATTATTTTATTTTTAAGCTTATATATATAAATAAAACAAAGTGTTTGCATGTATGTTCCACTACTCCTCTTTATGGGGGATACTTTATGGGGAGCGTCACAGAAAAAAATAGCTGACCAAGTTAGTTTTTTGTTTCAGTATAATTCATTAATCACTCTGTAAACTTCTCAATTTACAGGGCTGGCTTAATTAACTTTCAAATGCACAATTGAGCCAGAGTGCCAATATTGCGTAGTTGAAAATTTGTACAAGTGCGGAATCGTGCCAAGTTGGCAAGATAGCGCATTTGTAAATTTTTCAAAACTGCAATTGTGCCGGGGACTAAATCTAATGATCCGGTTAGAGAATCCATGGCACACAAATGATTTTCTTTATCATAATCTCAAATGGGAGCTCTAAGTACACCAGAATCAAACCTGTAAGTCCTTCTATAAAAATTAGCTTAAAGCTATTTATTTGCCACACATATTAAATACAAATATGTTAGATAAGACAAGAAAAAAAAAATATTCTTCAGCAGCAAACTTTACAATATTTTATGTTCTAAATATATAAAAAATAAACAATAAACCATATATTATAAATAGCATAACAGCAGTAAAAAAACAAAACAAAATGGAATCAAATAATGCAAAAAGATCTGGATAAATCTTATATCAGTAATTTTAAAACTTTCATCAACTTAAAACCATTAATTGTAGTATTCCAATCCAAAATACAATAGGATATTACCAATTCAGATCCATACTTAACTGTTCTATTCTATGGCACCTTTAGTTTTTCTTCAAAGGCACCTATAGTTGCATGGTTATGAATATTGGTAATTGTTGTAAAATACTCTGAAAAAACCCTTTGGAAGAGAGTTGTCAAGACCATCAAAAAACAGAGATTATTATTAAGTGTGACTAAATCCTGAAATTTAGACTGACCCCACAATACAGGCATATCTCATGTGAGAGTTAAAAATAGCAAAGTAGATAATACGTACAATTTTGGTAGAAACATAGTGTCAGATTTTAGATAAAAACCTGCGTTCTTATTTAGTTTTCCTCAGATGACATTTAAATGTGATGTGAAAGAAAAGCTTGCATCTAGTAAGACACCTAGGTTTGAGTAGTTGGTTAAATTTTCAATAAGTGTATGACTAGTTGAAAATCCATTGCAAAAACCAAACTGATATGAAGAATAAATAATTATTCTTTAAAAATGAGTTAATCTTGCATGCATAAATTTTTCAATGAGTTTACTTATATTCGATGAAATTGATATTGGTCTATAGTTAGTACGGTTCTGCTTATTACTCTTTTTGTAAACTGGGATTATTTGTGCTATTTTTGTAAAATCTGGGACAGAGCCAGTTGAAAAAGATAACTTAATAATTTCATATAATGGCTTTGAAAGAATAGTTTTAAAGTTTTTTTGGTACTTGCTTCTTTTGTTAATATTAATTAGTGATTTTACACATTACCAAATGTAAGCACTTTTCTTTTTATTTCTAAGAAAGAATTCTTGATAAATGGATTCCTTGCTACTACTTATGAAATTTAGAACCTGGTTTCTGTAAATATTTAACTCAGCCCATAATATTTCTTTTTTTAATTGGATCATTTTTAAGACAAAATTTTTTATGAAGTTTGTGTTTAATTTTGATTAATTTTTTAATTCCTGAAATAATCCAAGGTTTAATGGCAGTTTTCCTGGTTTTTTTTTTTTTTTTTTTGCAGTTTCATGTCATTCAATTACCTAATCGTACCTGTTTTGAATGCCCCCACAAATAAACAGGCTTTACGCATTTATAGATCCAGAGAAAATCCCAACACAAAACAAAAAAATAAATCACAATCAGAGACTTCTTTCACTCCCTTCCTGGCAGTACTCTCTACACAGAGCAAGCAACATATCAGAAGCAAAATAAAGTCATACCCCCGCTATATAAAAAGATAACCATAAGCCTGTGATAATGTGAAAGGCAACAGATCAATTCAGCAAAACCCTAACATTAGGGGTCAGACTCGACTTAGGCTCTGTATGTGATTCGGTACTGGAACAAGTTGATTTTACTGCCCAGATGTCTTTCCTAATAACAAACCCATGTGGGGAAAACAACTCTATTCAATCACAAAGCCACCTAGTGCAATTTTCCAGCCGTCTCATAATATGTACAGCAATATGTAGCTATTGAGAGTGGAAAGATATTTGCATTTAATCTAGCCAAAATATAAATTGATGTACACAGTTAAAATTAACGTACAACAATCTCTGTTTTGACAAAATATTTTCGTAAAAATATCCAGGGATTGATATATCTATAATTGGTGTAATGCAAGTTCTTAGTTTTGACTCTTAAATAGCAACAATTTTAGGTTTAATGGAGAAGTTATTAACTAAACAAGTTCTTCATAGTGAAAAGTTAAAGAAGCAATATTCAAATGCATAAATAACGAATTATTTGGGAATTTTTTTATTGAGATCTTCAATTGTATAATAATAGACTTTAATTATGATTTTTTTTGACTGATTTTTCATCAAAACTCATCATCAGATTCACCATTATTGAGAGACAAACGCTTTGGAATTGAATTTAAGCATGAAAAATGAATTTCATTTTTTATGTACAAGAAACAAAACAAAAGGAGGGAGAAAAATCAATTTGGAGTTTCTTATATATACGCAGTAATCTAACCTCTAACACACAAAAAATATAATCAAGAAAAAATCAAGAACGTTGTTCCCGAAACTGCCTTTTTCATGGATTTTCCCAGTACAAAAAAAAATTACAAGTACAGTACAAAGAAAAATTCAAGGAATTCAAGTATCTAACCCATGTCTGTTGTTGGGAAAGTTAGAAGATCTGCATAGAGCTAATCCAAAAGTGAAGGGGTATAGTCGCTATATAACAGTGATGGATATTAAAATTTATATTTAAGCCATTATTGCATTTATATCTAAAAAAGATTATATATATTTACATTATATATACCTCGCATTTGATATAAATCCCAAGCAAAACAGCAAGCCCAGGCCAATTTCCGTATAAAGGAATGCAGCTGCTGAGAGCCACTGTAATGACATAATAGCAGTTGTAGATCCTTCTTTATTTGCAGGTCCTTCCTTTGTTTTTATTTGACTGTTCAAGTTTGGCGTTGAGATTTTGTAGGAAAAAAGCACAATGACACTTTCTAATCGTAATAGTCGAAAAATGGATGACCTTACCTGGTTTAAAAAAACAGCTTTTAAGAAGTAAGTGTGTGATGTATGTAAACTTACATAAAGTTTCGTTTTAAGAATAATATTTATAGTTACATGAACACAAAGAAAATTCGACTTCTTGTTCACAAATTTTATGTGAATTTTTCTTTACTCGTACTTTTTCCATCATTTATACCATCATTTAGCGTTCTTGAAGCCATGAAAATGCTCGTCCTATCTTGGGAATGAGTAACCAAGGAATCAATCATAAATTGCTTTGGGATGGCTGGTATATGAAAGTACCAGTAATTAACAGCTATTAACAACAATGACGATTCTTTCAAAACCCTTAGAGAGGAAATCGAAGGCATGCAAGCACAAAAACCGGATCTATCACCAGAATTTTCAACTTTTAGGTATTTGATAACGGGATGTGATGGACAATTGTCCACAATTTATGTTACATTTCTTTCTTCAAGCACGAATTTACGATCTATTTCGCGAACCCACACTTAAATTTTACTATTTTGTACCATTTCTTTTGCCTTTTTTTAAAACGTTTTAGTTATCCGAGGTAAGTACACTCAAGGGACTCGAAATATGGTTTGAGTTAACAAATTTTGAGTTAAATAGTATTCGAGTTATCGGGTGTAATGGAAGGGGTTTGATAAGCAAAACCCCTGGGGGATTGGAAAAAGTACGAGAAAAGAAAAGTTCGAGTTATCCTGTATCAGAGTTAAGCGGCGGCTGCTACTAT
>JAUZNK010087660.1:0-12727 GCA_035046665.1 Euphysa ruthae | reverse complement strand
GACAAGGCCATTGAATTGTGGTTTTCTGAAAAAGTCTGATGGCTATCTGCAACACCACACAAATACCCTGCAAAGCGGAAAGCAGTCCAAGGTACGAGTGGGAGTTCTGAGATTGATATAAGTACCCTTACTTTGTCGGATTTAGAAAACCGTGATAGCGACGAAATCTAAACAAGATAGTGTTTAAAAAATCGATGGATACCAATATGTATTGTGATTATAAATAATCCTAGGTTTACAAACTGATTTTTTTGTTGTTTGACTTTCTGTTGTTGTTTGATATATTATGCTCGCCGATCTAGAAAGAAAATACTTTAGCATTTATAAATCATCGGACTCTTTTTTACTGTTTTCATTACGGTTTTTCGATAATTGAAACACAGCCCTAAAATCTAGGGGCCGCCAACAATAAAATGAACGATAATAAAAATGGTAAAAATAAGGCACGTGCATTATGATATTGGTACAGAGCAGAGTATTTGTTAATGTTTTTAATGATTTTTAAATGCTTATAAACAGTTAAGTAAGTCATAAATTAATATAATAATACTAATAGGTAATATAATAGTATGTATATATATATATAATATATATAGATTTATATATATATATATATACATACAGACAACAATTCGCAATTTCTTTAGGAACCGTTCGCAATACCTGAAAAAATTTTTACCTGCGGCACAATTTTTACGAACCATTATAAAATAGTTAATTCGGACGTTGCCTAATATTTTTTGAATATACAAAACATTTGAAAAAGAGCTAATTTTGAAGATTGTATTCAAAGAACTTAATCTCAATGATAATTTTCTCCTTGGCAAATGTGAAAAGTTTTGGAATGAAATTAAAATCGTACATTTTTTTGAAAAACTTTTCTTTTTAATTCAGCTAAAAATCTTAAGGACTTCGACTTTGTTACAAAGCAGATTACATTATACTTTTTTTAAATATCTAGGCTGTTTTCTTGATAAAACAATTATTTATGAACTAATCACAATAAGCATTATTAGAAAAGTATTTACACTTAAAAAATACTCCAATATATAGTTGAGGCTAAATGAATTGACAATTCTTAAAGATGAGATATAAAAGAAAATCCCAGAAATTTTAGAATTAAAATTTTAGTAATCTTCTGTATCAATGCTATGTTCCATTTTTTATATTTGATATTATTAGTATTTATATTTGATTGAACACTATGCAATATTATACTTTTTAGGTCATCAGGAATTTCCTGTTCCAGCTAACTTGAATATTACAACAGAAGAGGGGTGTTTTCTTGGCTATGGACCAGGAGCATTACCTAATGATGGAGCTGGAGATGTTGCTTACACCCCTACTGATAATTTTGAAAATTTTCCTGCAATTCATTTTCTTGAAACCTTAAAAGTTGTGTCGGGATCAACTTTTCTTGAAGATTATTCGCCAACAGAAATTGTAAATATTGAGCCAATGATCAGTGTTAATGTTGAGCTTCCTTCTTATGCATGTGTGGAAATATTTGGTGGTATGTTAAAATGAATTTTTGCAATTTGAATATAACAAGCTTAGCTCCAAATTTTTTCATGAAGTTAATTGGTCGAAATTGTAAAATATAAATATAAAAAAGCAATAATTTGAGGATTTTCATCAAAATCACTCTACAATTTTTATTTTCATTCAACACCCCTTCTTCTCTTCTGAAAATTTTTCAACTCAACTGTTTAAAGTTCTAAACATGTATTTATATATGTATGCATGTATATATGTATATACTTATGTGTGTGTAAGTAAGTGTGTGTGTAAGTGTGTGTGTGTGTGTGTAGTTTTTTGTGTGTTTGTGTGTATGTGCATGTGTATGTGTGCATGAGTGAGTGTGTGCATGTATGTTTATCTGCATTTTCAAACATAGAATTACCTCACTCAGTTGTTTTGGGTATATTATTATTATTACTTTGGCTATATTAAATAATTATTAGTTCAAACATTTTTATAGGATATAATGTTACTGCTAAAAGAAAAAGGAGAGAAACCTCAGTTGGTAAGCTTTTTTTATCATTTAAGTTTTTGTCCAAGTGAAAGATTGTGTGTAATATTATTGAGAATATTTATTAATTTATTAAGTCAAGAAAGATTATTGGGTTGATGCACAGTATATCAAATTAACACCCATTTTTGAAAAAACGTAGTACTATATCATGTTTTCTAAACTTTGATCCATTGAAAGTATATCAGTTAAACACATCGTTTAACTGCATTTGATAGATATCCCTCAGTGTAATGAAAATTTACACTTTGTAGATAATAGGTCATTGGGTGAAACTTATCAAAAAACAATGAAAGTTCTCCTTGTCCATAACTACTTACTTAATTGGTTTAATTTTTTGTTTACACCTTAAAAGAATATTTTATCATTGAGTTTTTGTTCATGGGGAAATTTAGACTTTCATGAAAACAATATATTCGTGAAAAATACAGTCATTTTGTGCTAAAATTAACTAAAATTTTACTAAAATTTTGGTTATATTTGGAAGAGTGTTTGAATATACTGGCAAGGAGCTTACTAGTAAACTTGATAAAACATTGGGAGATTTTCGCTATGTTACAACACAAGCTGTGCTGTCGTTGTTATCGGAAAATGCCTACTAATTTTATATATCGTTGAATTTTGTTTTAGTTTTTATAAATGCAACATATATCTGCAGATATTTTGCATTTATTTATTACTGTCTATAATATTCTTGTAAAACCATTTTTCTCTTTATGAGAAATTTTCATAAATTTTCACAAATATAGCCAGTGTATGACATAGTGAAGCGAGGAATAGCTAAAATACAGCCCAAGGTGGCATATTATCTCAGCCAATTTGCTTATAGAAGAGTTCAATAGAGAGAGAAAACAAGATAATACTTTCGCACTGAAATTATATCATAAATTTCATATGAAATACATATTCCTTTAGCATAAAATTTCTGAATTCATATTAGATCCATATTAATCCCTGTGAAAAAAAAATCCAGGTATAATGTGTAATAACAACAAACTTTAAATGTTTATTGAGTACCACCTAGTTGTTATAGTTTAGTTAATTAACATTTTTTTAGTACGACTTGACGCTGGTACTAACCAAACGATAAGTCCTAGTGTGCTACTTGCAGATGATACTCGACAACAAATAACAAACAGCATAATTCAAGTTGTTCATAACATTACTAATGCAACACTAAACACTACAGATAACAAATTGGTATACTTTGCTAATCAAGAAATTGAATTTATTTGTGAAGCAGCTATCGGAATGGCAGGAGCCCGGTAAATTTAAATGTTATATATTATAATTTTACTGATTTTGTTGTCATTTTAGAATATTATTACTAACATGGTGTTGATTAACACTAAATTTGTTGATACTCCTAAGTATAACTATCCAAAGAACATTTTAAATATCAAATATGTTGACTAAAATATTATTCTGCTTACTTACACTACAGCTCAAAACAATGTTAAAATAATTAATTACCTATTTAATTAATGAGCTAATTAATTAGTGTTTAAACTCTATTTATACTTATATTTATACTTTATTTATTGGCACGTATATATATACAGGTTATATTGCAGCAAATTTTTTAATAGGATGCATCTTTTGATCCATCTGTGTACCACCTCAAAAACTTGCCAATTCCTATTGCCACCTGTTTTTTAACAAAGTTATATATTTTTCAAAAATTTTTTATATAAAGTTTTTATAGTTTTATAAAGTTAAATTACTATAAGTTGGTTTTTTTGAATTCAAGCTTTTTATGGACAGCAAGTTTATTGTTTGTATACAATGTAGTAATCCAGAAAGTAAATGTACTTATGTGCTACTCCAAATCCCTAGATAGTTCTCTAAAATTTTGGTCTGCTCTTCTTAGTCATAAAACCTTGATACTTTTTTTAATATTTAAAACCCCAATATTTTTTTTTAATTTTTAGAAAAAAATATTGATATCACTTTTTAAAAACTTTTTAAAATTTCATTTTGCTTTTAAAGTTCTCAAGCTTAAAAAAAAGTTTATTCATGAATCATATTAAATGATTGGTTAATATATCTCATTGGGAACATCTAAAATATGAAAATTATTTAAAGTGTAATAGTGAAATATTTGTAATGAGTTACAAATATTTCACTATTACAGATTTTTATTTTTTTAATTTCTTAAAATTTTATAAATGATATTCAAGAGCGTAACACAAAAGTAAAACGAAAATAACTCAGAAGAAAATCCAAGTAGAGATAAACGAATTAGCATGAATAATTTTGATATAAACTATGTTAAAAATAAAAAATTGGTGAAGAATTGTCATCATATTCAGAAAACTCTTGGTTCTAACTAATTTTCTTTGCAAAACAAACAAATAAATAAATAATTTATTTATCAGATCTCAGTTTGAGAATCGCCAATTTAAGCAAAGATATGTGAATAAAATAGAAAGTAATAGGCTGATAGAAAAATTTCAGTGCATGCAAGATTGCATGATTTAGACTTAATTCCTGTGCTTTTAGCTAATTTATGGACTAACCTTTTTGAATATGAATGTTCCCACAAAGATGTTCATCAAATATTCCAACATGCTTAAAAAATTTTCTCTGGAAATTGTGACTTATGTTAAGTTTTGTTTAGAAATTAACAATTTAACATCAGATCGTCTAAGAGCTAAGAAGTCCAGTTTTGGATACATTTGTGAAAAATTACATATATTTATAATAAATTTTTTTTGATTGAAAAAAAAAAAAAAATTTAATTATTGTTTTAACCTTAATTTCAAGAAGAATTTTACCTTTGATCTGAATACAGGTTCTAAGATTCATCAACTTAAAATTAATCTGACTTGTTTTAAGAAATTTTCAGTTAATGTTACATCTGATCTAGTCAAGAGATATGGAGTTCTGTATCCTCATGTCTTGGATCAAATATTCAAGAAATCTGGAGTTCCATGTTCTGTGAATTTTGATCTAATGATTGATATAGGCGCTTGTTACATCTGATCAGATAGTCAAGAGATATGGAATTCTATATCCTCATGTCTTGGATCAAATATTCAAGAAATGTGGAATTCCATGTTCTGTGAATTTTGATCTAATGATTGATAGAGGCGCTTGTTACATTTGATCAGATAGTCAAGAGATATGGAATTTGAAATAGCCAAAAGATGTGGATATCCATATCCTGTAAACTTAGATGACATATTTATCTAATGTAGAACTTAATATCTTGTGATCTTAGATCAAATAGTAAAGAGATGTGGAATTCCATATTTTGTGATCTTAAATCAGGTTATGAAGACTGTTAGAAGATTATCAGATTATCAATTTGGGGGTCATATCTTGTGATCTTAGAATATATAGTAAAGATGTGGAACTCCATATCCTGTGATTTTAAATCAGAAATTAAGTTGTTCATAAAATGTAGAACTCTCAATTACTGATGTGATGTGGAACTTGATGTACTATGATCTTAGATCTGATATGGAGTTTCATATCCGCTAACTTAAGATCAGACAGTAAAAGAGATAGGGAACTCTATATCCTGTGCTTTTAAATGATATACTCAGGAATTTGGAACTCGATATCATGTGTTCTAAAATTAGATAGTCAAGGTATGTGGAGCGCCATGTCATGTAATCTTAATCAAAGAGTCTAGAGATTGGAACTCCATACCTTGATCATAGATCAGATAGCTCTTATTTTTTTAAGGACAATTTAAAAAGTTTAATAAAATTATTCACCAAAATAACCAATTTTATTCCTTGTTATTTTTTTGCTTTGTTTTCAATCACAACTAAGCAGGCTTTAATTTAAAAAGAATATTATATAACCCTACGGTGCTATGTCATTTTTTCTTCTCCCACCCCTCACCCAGATTTTAGCAGACAGGTATGTTAAATGACAATTTTTTGCATAGATTTTAACACTTGTCCTTGTTGTAAACAAGCTAATTAGGCTTTAAAGTTGGCAACATGCCAAAAAAATATATATAGTTTTAACAATTCATATACAAAGATATCTTGATTTAATGTTTAACTATCTTTTGTTTTTTTAATTAACATGTAGAATTTTGTTCTTCATTAGTCATCTTAGAGAAGCTAATTTAAGTTTTTTACTTTTTAAATTAATTTAAAAACTTT
Organism: Euphysa ruthae; assembly: GCA_035046665.1. Lineage (NCBI taxonomy): Eukaryota > Metazoa > Cnidaria > Hydrozoa > Anthoathecata > Corymorphidae > Euphysa > Euphysa ruthae. The sequence continues at coordinate 6,571 of JAUZNK010087660.1, read as the reverse complement.
CTCATAAAATTGTATGAATTTTTCATTTTCATCCAAGAAAATGCTAATAAGCTTTTTTTTGTTTTGTAGCTATAATGTATCTTATTCCACGTGGGAAGACTTGTATAAAAATGCCCAAGAATTCACTGATTCAACTTTCAAAATAATGTTTGAAAATCCCGGCGAAAAGAAAGTGAAATGTATTATTCATAATGGAATTTCTAGTGCTTTTGCCATTCTTACGGTTGAAATTGTATGCGATCTTCCATCGGTGGTTTTCTTTCGAAGTGACAACACATCTTGTGGAGATAGCAAAGTACAGCCGGTGTCGTTGAGTGATGAATTTTTAGCAGTTGACATCTATATTTCTGGCTGTGGTGAATTTGGAGTTACTTATTTCCTTGAAAGTGACAGCTTACAGTTTAATGACAGTCAAGACTTAATTGTTTCAAAAGATGCTGTACTTACAGTTAAAAACACCCTTTTTCAAAAAAAACCTCAAGCTGTAAATTTCACTATTTGTTTTGATAATGACATAGATATAGGATGCTGGAGCACACCTCAGTTTGTTGAAGAACAAATACAAGGGGCAAATGCAAACGCTCCTGTTTTCGAAACAGGTGTGCAGAACAATGTTGAGCTTTTAGTTACACATGGAACAAATTATACAGTTTGTATCAATTGGGGTGATAATGAAATTGATGAATGTTATATGGAATATAATCTAACGTCTTTACCACATATTTATAGTTCCTTTGGAAACTATACTGTAAATATCACATTCTGTAATCAAGTAAGCAATGCAAGTGTCATTAAAGTTATAGAGGTGCAAGACAGGATCACAGAGTGTTTAATATCAGTGCCAGAAAATACAACTTATAGAGAATTAACTGTTGTTTATTTTCAAGCCTTAAACGGGACAGGTGTTTCTGTAAAGCTAAATTGGGAGGTTTCGGAATTAGTAAGTTATGACATTGATTTTGCAAATGTCACATTTTTAAGAAATCTGGGACTGATTGGCTATGGCAGTCATATATATGAAGTTAAACAAGACTACAATGTAACTTTGGAATTAGAAAATGATATAAATAATCAAACATGCTTTGTTGAAATAATTGTGGAAGACAAAGTCGGAAAATGTAATCTAACATTTGTTCAGCAATTTGAAGGAACCTTTCTAACAGACTACATAGAAGAAAATGAGACATTGTCTTTTAACATAACTTGCAATCAAAATGCAAAAAGAATTATTTATTCATTTTTTATGGGCAATGGTTCAGCTCCTATTGATACTACAGATCATTTCTTTAGTTTATCATATTACCCATACAATGATTTTTCGATTTACGAGAATTCTTATGTATGCTATAAATTTACTGTTAACATAACTAATCCAGTATCAAATGATTTCATTGAAAAAGAAATTTGTGTTGAGCGTCCAGTTACAAACATAAGCGTAGCAAGTTGTGAATGGGAGCCAACAGGAATAAATGATGATATGGACATTAAACTTGTTTTCAACTCTGGTGACTATTTTTCATGTTCGTTTAACTATTCAGATGGATCTGAACTTGATCTGTATTCACATAGTGAGTTTGGATTAGACAAGGATAGTGTCACTGCCAAACATGCATTTGATGTAGCAGATACATATAATGTTAGCTACGTTTGTGTAAATCGCTTATACAATGTTTCTGGTGTCTGCCCTGTTTTGGTTGAAGTATTGATTAGTAAACCATACATAACTTTTGTTGGTTTATGCAATGGTGTTCCTGAATTACCAGTTGGTAATGTTATTAATGGAAACTGCTCAATACTTTTAAAAATAGAAGATCAAGAGGGAACAAATACAATAACAACTGCTAAATTAGAATTTGAAGGTAGCTCCCTTCTGGAAATGAATGTAAGTAATGGTAAGAATATAACATTTGATCCTGTTTTGTGGTGGAATCAACTTGAAGCAACTCCAGCTCTTAATGTAATTATTACGGTTACAACAAAAAATGCAATTAGTCAAGTGATAGAATCAGTGCTTATCAAAGTGCTAATGCCAGTATTTGAATGCAATTTGGATATCCCAGATACACTTGTTTTAGGTTCACCTGTTTGTTTTGAAATTAAAACTGGAATCAATGTTCCTGGGGAAATGTGTATAGCAGCATCTTTTGAAAATGAAGTGACATCAAGCGTCTATGGAAATACAGAGTATTGTGAAGATGCAATTACGATGAACCTGGATGAAGGCTCTGCAACATTGAAACACACATATAATAAACCTGGAGAGTATTCTGTAATAATTACATGCTTTAATGAGGTTTCGAGTGCTCCCATTCAGGAAAACATTGTTTTGAAAAGCTTTGCATGTTTTCCTCCAACAATTTCATTTGAAAGTATTTCTGTTTCTGATAAAGAGAGTGTTCATAATGCTGAAGTATATAAGTGTAAAATAAGTTCATTCATGGCGTCATTAAAAAAAAACTGTAGTGAAGAAAGTAATGCTGTTATGAACAGTTGGATTAAGTTTGAAAGAGAAGAGTCAGATAATAGTTGGGCAACTGTCATTGAAGAACAAGAATGTATGTTTGTTTTATTTAACATTTGCTTAGCTTTATACCTTGAATACACAGTTTTATCCTGACAAGGTCACAAAAGTGATAAAATTTGGTCATAGAACGACATATTTTTATTGTTTTCTAAAAATTATTTTCCATTAAACTTATTAATTTCCCATGAGAAGTTATAAAAGTTTTATTTCAGGTTTTCCTCATAGAATTATATATTCAAAAAAAATTTTTGATAAAAGAAAATTTTATTTCTAGTAGCATATCGAAAATTTCAATAGTTTTTCTGATTTCTGCATTTTATACACTTTTCATTATTCCATCACAGCAGATAGTTTGGATATATGTTGCCATCTTTTATGATTTTAAACAGGTTCCTGGGTTTGGGCTTGAAATTAGAATAATATTCATTTTTTCAAAGTTATCTAAAAAATTTTAAATGAGATGTGAAATTTATTGCTATTATGAGAGCATTTTTAATAAAAAAAGGCCTTATAGCTTTTCATTTTTAAACTTCAATCCTGTGCTATATTTTTATCTTCTAATGTGTTTAAGGCTAGAGAATTTATTTCTGGATTACCTGGTTTAGTTTTTTGAAAATTATTAAAAAAGGAAAAATTTTTAGGCTGTTTGACTATTTGCTTAAAAACTGAAAAACCAAATATTGGACCCGGCTGTTTTCCTTGTTTTATAATTTTTTTTTGTTTTGTAATTATTTTTATAACTAGATGATTAAAATTTTGATGTTTTTATATAAATTAAACGTTTTTGGAGAAAAATTGACTTTTTTTTTTATTAAAAATAAGAGGAATTTGAAGCAAGGAAAAAATTTACACTGCCAATTTACTGCTATTTCAAGCATCATCAGCCCGTTTTACAGTATGATGGGCATAAAAATTTAGAAAAACTTGCATCTACTACATCTCAGAATTTGCAATTTTGTTCACTAAATTGTGATCTGCTTATTTATGATTTTTACTGATATTAATATTATCTCACAGATTCTGGCAATGGTTTCGAAATAAATTGCACCAGAGATTTGGAAAAGATTGGTGTTTACAAAGTTACATATCGTAGTGCAATGTTTGCTGATGGTGAAGCGGTTTATGGTACATCAGCTGAAAAAATTGGGTATTTCCGTGTTATTGCTTGTCCACTACATATGCACTTAAGTAAAGAAGGTGAACTCAGTGGAGATGAGCTCACTATTAGACAAGGCGTAGGTAATGAAACATCTTCAAATCTCCAATTTTTGTATGAAATTTTGATACAAATTTTTTGTTTCAGATAATTATTTTTATTTTTTTCTAGTCTTTTGTATGAAATTAAAAAATCATATTTTTTTAGACCATTTTTCTTGATTTTGATAATTGTCTTGCTTTTGGCAAAGCTCTATTTATAAATATGATCTGGGACTATATTTTTTTTTACATACTTTCCATTTTTAGAATTTTATAGTGCTTAGGTACTAAACCTTAAAAATTGTATAATTACATCCTAAAATGATTTCTTGAGAAATTTTTATTCTCATTATGTTACCTACAACTATGGACATACTATTTGACAGAAACACAACATTCTGACTCTAGTTTATTTATCTAATTTAATTTTAAAAGCCAATTTTCTTGTTTAAAATGTTGGAAGTGTGGTGATGGTTTTATTTGATGGCTTCTACCTAGATAGGGAAGTATTACTTCATTTCTAACAATTCTAATTCTTAAGTCATGTGTAAGGTTAGTTTGAAAAACCTTGTGTCTAGCAAGATGGGTGTGTGAAATTTAAGGGAACTTATACATTGTAAAAGGCTGCAATAATAGTCAGTTAGGATGAGCGAGACATTAAACTTATAAGTTTAGAAACATTGAAAAAGAAAAATTTCTGTGAAAAGAGCACTTGGGAATCGGCCTTAGAGAAAATAATGTAAATAGTGAACTAACAAAAGATAGAGTAGCTGGGAAGTCAGTTTTAAGTATCTCATCCAACTTGTGTAAGCGAAACAGATATTAAACCATAAATGATATTCAGATTTTATCCAGTTCCTGCAAGTTTTTTGCAAGAATAAATGTTTTTCTTATTTTTTAAAATGTATTTGGAATTATCCAAAATCCTGTATGATGTTAGAAAATATTTCTCTTAATAGTTTTGTATCTTTGCAATTTTATTACTTTTATTGGCTCCCCAAGGCCTAATTAGGTTGGAAAAAGTTTGGTTTTATATGCAAAATTCTGAATAACCTAAGAAAATATGATTCTTTTAGCATATTGTCTATTTCTAAAATGCTATCAAGCCCAAACCACAGCCCCTAAAATATCAAATTTGATCTAAAAATTAACATTTTTTGAGAAATTATATTTAGTAATTTTACTTGTTGGTAAAAAAAAAAGTTATTTTAAATTATTTTGGTGTGCTTCAAACCTTAAAGTGTTTTAATCTTATCCAAAAATTTATTATAAAAAATCCTATTTTGCCGAGGTTTTGTAAAATATAAATTATGATTAGTTGAACGTTTTAAAAATTTTACCAGTCACAGACCCTGAAACTTCTTTCAAAAGACATTCGCAATTTTTCTTATAATATGACTATATTCCAAAATTTTGAATTGTTAGATGTTAAAAATTCTTTTTGGCATTTCTATTCTTATACATATAGTATCAAGAGTAACCATAGTTACTTAAGCATAGTTTACGCCATGTGAAAAATTATTTTATGATTAAGGCTGTTTTTAGCTGAAGTATGTCTGTAATTTTTTTTCAAATACCATCTTCAGTACGTTTAAAAAAAATTTTTGTACATATATTTTATACACATGTGCTAATTATGCTAAAGTTTCTCTAGGAAAACATTAATGGCTTTTTTCATCATTTCTAAAGTTCTTAAAATTTTTCAGTTTAAATAAATTTGAGACTTCCAGCAAAGCTGAAAGAGTCTGCTCATTTTTTTCAAAAAAGGTTTTTTTTTTTTTAATTTTACATGAAGTCATAAATCCATAATTTGAAGATGTTAACAGATTTAATTTTTTAAAAAAGTTTGTTTTTTGGTACATGACCTAATTCCCAAACAAGGTATAATTTTCGATCCAATTTGTGATCCAAAAACAGTTATTTGACTTTTTTTGACTATCGCTAATGACCACCTGCTGAAAGTTTTCATTTTCCGTATATGGGCCCTGAAATTTTTCTAATTTCCAAAAAAATTTTTTGACATTTTTCAAGAAATTGATTTTTTGATTTTGCCAGCAAGATTTTTCTTTTTGACACGAAGCTGCACTTCAAATTAAATTTTCTCAAAAGTTTAATTTTAAGGTTGTCAGGTATCAGAAACTTTAGCATTTTGAAATTTTCATCAAAAAATTACACTTCAATTATGCTGCAATTTTGGTACTACATTTGGTAATACTTATTTTCTATAATTTAAGATTGAGGCTTCAGAGCCATACATTTTAATTAATTTTTATTTTTATATAGCAAATTAAAAACGCTGTGATATTTAGTGGTTTAAATTTTTAAATTTACATTGCAGTTTAAAGGTTTTATATTTTAAATTTAGAACACATTTTAATATTTGATTTTATGGCCTTTATGTGCCATCTTTGTGTGCCAAATCTGTTTTATTACAATCTCAAAAGGCTACCCTTTAGCAAGAATCTTTTCGTTTGGTCACAAACTTTTGCTCAGATTCATGCTAAAAATTTTGTAAAAATGGCCAGAAAACACATCACACCACATGTAGAAATTAAAAATTTTCTTGATGACTTCAAGTCTGATTTTTTTTCTGATTCTGAATTCAGTTCTAAGAGTTGGATAGGTAGGATTAAATATTTATTGACTGCAATCTTAATTGGAATTTTGACATTGATATCTTTAATATAAATAATCAACCCGATACTAGTTGTTGGCACCTAGTGTTGATGTAGCTAGTTATCTAGGCTCAATGTGTTTTATTTAGACATGAGAGCAAATATACTGCTGACGAATATGAAACTAGTGTAAACTAGTGATTGTGTTTTCTGAATTGTAGAAATTTAGTAATTC
>JAUZNK010087649.1:0-12728 GCA_035046665.1 Euphysa ruthae | reverse complement strand
AAAGTTTTTGCATGTTTGACCAACAATTAAGTAACATGTTTTTATTTCATTAAAATATCCAATAAATATAAATAATATATAATAAGTAATACAATAAATACAAGAAATTTAACAGGATACAGTTAATATTGCAAGTAACTAAAAATTTTTTCTACTTTAAAGCTAAATAAAGACTTGTAGCAGCTCAGTGAAGTGATTGAGCCAACATTCATTTTTAAAAAATACTAAACATATCCTGTGAACCTGTATCACAATTTTTAACTGTATAACTTAATTTTTTTCTCCTTGTTTGTTATTGTGAAATTTACCAATATCAACTTACCATAGCTTTTCATCATTAGTTTTGAATTTCAACAAAATGTTAAAAATGGCATTTTCACCAAATGTTTATTCTTCAATTTATGAAACACCCAACCTTTTAACGACCATTGGATCACCACTGAACTTTTTTGTTTCTACTAACCAACCAATAATAGTCACTAACACTTACCCCTGGCTGGTGGACCTTGGCTAACTATACCAACTCGCTTCCTTAGAGGTTTTTCTTTTATCTGTTTTAAAACAAATTCAGCACCAGGAAAGTCTCTTGCTTGACGTCGACGTTTCCCTATAAACACAAAAACTCATTCTATTAAAACTTTTGTATATGATTGGTTTTGAAGAAAAAAAAACAAAATTTCTTGATCATTTATTTCAAAAGAAACCAATAAAAGGATATGAGCAAATAAAAAATTTTATATTTAGTGATTAAGAATTAATTTGCGAAGATAATTAGATGGTTTTTTTTTTCAAAGCGAAATTATATTCATATCTATCCACGGATCCAAGAGTCTATTGAAATCTACTTACTCTATGGTACATCTATCAATAGAAAATATCAGTTTAGCACCATGGGTGTATAGCTGACTTGGCTAGTTTGATTGGAAAAAGCACTCGGTTCTTATATAACTGTAAGTAGTTTGGCATAAGGAATGATTTATAGTGGTAAAACCTTTATCAAAAATAAGGAAAGTTAAAACAAAGTCTTACAGTAAACTTTCCTTGAAGTGTTAGCTGTAAAGGGAGACACTAATAAAATTTTATGTAGTTATTTCAAGAGCTATTAAAAACTAATAGAATAATGAAACTATTTGAAAAGTTCCATTACAAAAAAATTCTAAAGTCCACATTTTGAATCTTGCAAACTCATCGAGAAAAGCTCTGGACAATCCACGCGAAAGTTGTCAGGTTAAACAATATTTGTAAAAATCTGAAATTTTGGAACTGAAAATAATTACTTACCTACTGACATAATACCATAATAAATGACTGTGAATATTAAATAAGAAGTGCTGATAAAAATCAAAGGTTGACCTTTGGCAAGGCAGAGTACAAATTAAGGCAGATACTGTGCCTGCGGAAGAAGCAGCAGCTCCTACGGCAGCTGAAGCCTAAATGAAGCACAAAAGATCCAAAGCTCCTTGGTGTGGCCATAGATTCAATTTTCCTAAACAAAATACAGGGTCTGTGCTACTGACTGATGATAAGGTATATCTAAATCTGAAAAAAAAACAGGGTACACAAGATGACCAAAGAGCAAGAGACAAAATGTTGTTGAACTGTAAAAATTACAGAAACAGTGCCACAATAAACACACAAGAAGACTAAGATTTAAGTAGTAAACAGATAGAACTAGTACATAAATGTAGGGAATATTCGATTCCTATCAATGGCATTGTGGATCACAAAATTGTACATAAAGAGATGAAATCGTGTATAAAAAGGTTGATGATAGTCTGCTTATTAAATCATCACCATGGAGACTCCATAATAATGATGCATCTGGAGGTGTTGGTATTATGATAAGTAAAAATGCAGTAAATAATCTAGAAGATGTAAGAAATGGAATGAGAAGATAATTACCAACTTCAGTGGAAATCCAGTACCCACAGTCATTATAAATTACACACCTATTGAAGGAAACATATAAGCTGTTGAGCACTATGAACAACTATCAGCTGCTATAGATAAAGTCCCTAAGTAAGTCTTTATAGTTATGGTTGACTACTTTAATGCACACGTTAACAAAAGTACTGCCAAATACTCTTACCAACAGAAATGGAGAACTGCTACTTGACTTGGCATAAGAAAACAGGCTTATTATAACAAACACTTTCAACACAGAGAAGGAAAACTACAGGTATAGATTTCAGAGATGAGTGGTACAAAGACACAAGTGGATTATATTCTGATAAACAAAAAATGGAAGAAGTATTTGTATAACTGTGATGCATACAATACTCTGCGCAACTTAAGAGCAGATCATGGTATTCTTTCTGCAAAATTGAAGATGAGTTTAAGGAAAAATAAATCATGAAGTCAAAAAACCAACTCTGACTGATCAGCTTTAAAATGTGCCGATCTTCAACAAGAATATACAGTAAATTATGTAACCGATATCAAAGTCTGTCTATGGATAGAACCAATGATACAGAGAAATATATCACAGCTAATCAGAAGACTTCAAAAGAGTTCCTCCCCAAAAAGATCAATATAAAAAATTTAAATTTAACAAGATGATCCCAGAATTAGAACATCAAGACCGAATACTGAAAAGGCATCATGTTTTTTTATCACAACACCCACTAAAACATGAATGAAATAAATCATGAACAAATACAAATATGTAAAAAAGATCTTCAAAATACATAATTGAAGAAAACTTAAAAATAAAATGATAAACCAAGTGGAAAACCCAAATGCTGAATATAAACACTGTGAAAGCTGGAAACTTGTAGATAAAATCATTAGCAGGAAACCATCAAAGCAAGGAATCATCAAAGCTAATACCAAACTTTTTTTAAAAATAACCAAGATCTATAGTTAAGTCATACCTACAGTCCACAACAGAGTAGCTTCAACAGGTGTGGTGTCTTCATCAATATCATTTCCGTACAAGCATAAGCCAGCTTCTAATCGTAACGTGTCTCGTGCACCTAAACCTGCCAGCTTAACATTTTCAACACCTAGAAGATTTTCAGCTACTTTTTCAATCTCACTTGATGGAATTGATAACTATAATACAATATGATTGACCCACTATTTATTGTTTACTAGGCTAATACAGAAAAACTAAACAACATTGTATTTCAAAACTGATGATAGGGAAATACATAAACTAAGTATTAAAATCTTAAATATTGTCCTATAAAATGGAGGATTTAGAGATTAATATCTGATGGATTAAAAAAAAAAAACTTCTAGTTGTTCTTAAAACCGGGAATACAAAATTTAAAGAAGAAACAAAAGGATTCCATATCTTTACTTTTTTTATCTTTACTCCATATTTTTTACTTTTTTAAAACAAAAAATTGTGCACAAAAAAACACAATTACACAGTGCACAGTTAAAAAAAAAAGGCAAATTATTTCAAACTAACAAACATATTTGAATGTATTTCAGTTATGTTTATTTCACCTTGGTACAAAGTTTTTCGTATTTTTTTTTTTTGCTGAGACTGAATTTTGAAATTTTGAAATGAATTCATAAATAACATTTTTCAAGATTTATCATATTTTGATCAAATTCGACATTTTTCATAATTGGGTACTGAAGCAGATATAACAGCACAGGTAAAATAGCAGCCATGCCAGAAAAATTAAAAAAAAAAAATTTTTTTTTTAATAAGATGTTTAGTTAGAACCACAAAAAATGTTAAATTTTGATTTAACATTTCTGGGCTGAGGGAATGATGACAAAAATGGGTCCAGTAAATCATTTCTATTTTTTTTAAACATATTTTATGAAAATATTTTTTAATTTATGAAGAGTTGCTGAGAAAAAAAATTTTTTTTTTGTACAGATGAATGGACAGACAGATGGTTTTATAGGAGAAACAAATAGTTGAAACTAACACTTATTAATTAATGGATTCTTAGAAATCATCTAAATTTGCTGCTTAGTGCCTATTTTTCATGTTTGCTTGAGTTGGACCAGACACTCATGACTGACTTAAACTTTTCTATCAACGATGCATACAATGAAAGATCTGAAACATCATCCAGGACAAAATCTACAACCTCTTCTGTAGTATATGAATGTTTTACACTGCCTTTTTTAGTTTTTTAAAAGTTTAATAATTGTTGACATAATCACTGTACAGAAACCATTTTGCACTTAAAAGTTCTGCAGAAAATTCTAGATCCAAATTTGAAGGGCGTTAGGCAAATATTGACAATCATACACCCTTGATGCGTATTATTATGGTGATACCGATATTATGAAAAACAAGACCACCTGTGAAGCTTAAAGGTTTAAACTCACTTCTAACTGTATTACTCCAGGTCTTCCTAGGACTGCCTTTAGCAGAATCCCTTCCAATTTCGATACTCCTACATTTACTTTATAGCTTTAACCTATTTCAACCATTTACCTTTACTAGCTAGTTTCACTCCCATAAAGCATAACACTTCATACACAGGTTTAATATATATATCCTAACTTTTGAAAATAAAAAAGTAATAAATTTCTAAACTTGTTATTCTTGTAATAAGATTGTCTTCTGCACTTCCTCTAGCTACTCTTGTGTCACCAAGGTAACAAATTTTTTTACATCTAAAACCTTGTTTCTGTAATAAACTTTTATAGTCTGCATGTCGTGAAGACAAATTCTATAGTTTTAATCTTCCTTTAAAGTTGCTATATTTCAGCTATTTATGCAGCCAATGCATAAATAACTGAAAGGACAAAACTCCTACTTTTCCAGCACATGCCACAAAAGAACTTAACTTTTTTTGATATTATCAAGGGCGATTCGTAAACTTCTTGGGACCGGAGCAGACTTCCACACTTATGTTTCTATCATGGCTGTTAACCCTGAAAGAGCCTCACTTACCAATGCTAAATTAACATGCATGCATAAAGTAACTTTTCTGACTAACTTGACCTAATTTCCAGTGACAAAGCTTTTAAAGCTGTGATAAGTAAGGGTCTTAATACTATACCCATCTAAACAATAAAGTCTTCATACATTTTTAATTCTAACATGGTTTATTCTAACTCATACACATTGCCTCGAATTAGCCATTCTTATAAATCAAGGTTTCTTAAATTCCATCATACTATATCTCTACTCATCCATCAAACACATCCTCTACGTCTATAAATATGAAGTGTAGATTCTTCATTCTAGCCAGACACTTATCTTGCAACTGCTTTAAAATAAGGGTGGTATTTGTAGTTGCATGGTTACTTTAACAATAAAAAAATACCATTTCTCATCACACAAAAAAATTTATAAATTTTGGGACCATTTTTCCACTTTGTGGGCCTATACTCTGACCCAGAAAATATTTTTGAAAAGCAAAATGCAAAGTTTATATATGTTCAGAATTAATATTAATTGGACTATGGAAGTGAGGTGGTAACATATTAAATTGGACAATATGAAAAAATACCAAAAACAAAAAATATTTTTAAGCTTTCAAAGAAACATCTCTTTCCAACATTTTATATTATTAGATTTCAAACATGGAAAAACACTACCACTTATTTATTACATGTTTGCTTTTGATTTCTAAAGCATATTTCTAATCGAGTTTGGTGATTGCAATTTTCAAGTTATTATTTTTTAAATTACGGAGCAACCATTTTAGTTATTTACTAACTAGTTACTTGAGAGTTATTTGCCAGACCTATGATTAAAAGCTACTCACATTTGATTTAAATTGTTCTGGTAAAGCATAACCACATTATTTGGGAGAATAACCTTTGCTTGTGCTAGTTATATAAATTCACATAATCATTGGTCAAAATCCTTTCATATCTTTGATCAGAAGATAATTCAGTTTTAAACATGACAATGAATTTATCATGTTGTTCTAATTTTTAAAAAACCATTACATTTAGCTTATTCGCAAATGTTTATGTATTTTTTTTATATATATTTTTCAGTTGAGTGGTTCTTTTACCTTTCTTTGCTCTCTCATAATCTTTTTCTAATGAAAACTTCTTTAACAATTGAGAGGAATAAACTCAGTATGATTCCCTGTATCATCACTCATTAACCGCCTTTATCCAAAACATCGTATTTAGTCACTTCTTCATTTAATTCCCGCCAATCAAAAATTCATTAATTAAACTAAAAAATTAATTCATTAAAACGAGGCAAAAACCTCTTCTAAAGAGAATTGCATTAAATACCAATAGTATCAGCTCGTGTTTGTTCGCCTGCTCATCCGTCCATTTGTCGATATCACAACAAAAAAAACTGTCGTTTCTTACTAAAAATTGCTTTTTCTTATTTTTTTTTTAAGGATTTACCTAACATACCAAAATCTAGGAAGATCTTTGAAAATTGCATCGCTATAATGAAGATAAATTATTTAAAAATTATTATCAGATTAAAAATACTATATAATGAAATTAATATTCGAACAAAATTTAAATAATTAGTTGAAAGGTAAAGAAATAATATTAATTTTGAAATTTGATGCCGCTACTGCCATGAAATATTTTTTAAGAATTATTTTATCCTTAAAAATTCTTAATTTTAAACAACAATTGCATGTGCTAAGAATTTCAACACCTTTAATTAGGACTGCTAATATCTTTTAAGTGTAATGCGTCCTTTTTTATTTTTTTAGGCTCTTCAAAATAAGCACTCTCAAATTCTTCATTTTTCTCACTTTCTAAACCTGCTATTTGTTTCATTATTAATATTGCTTTGATCTGTGTAGTGGGAATATATTTTTAATTTTATCTTCAACCAGTTACCACCATATTTCTTGTTCACTACCAGAAAAACTTTTGTGTAGGTTGTTGTTCAGAAAATTGTATTCTCATGTATTTTTGTACATTCTTATTGTTTGGAGTAATATAGCAGTACTTTGTTGATATTACAAATAAATTTGGATATCAAAATGGTTTATATAGATTTCTCATTAAGACCTGATGTTGTCATTAAAACATAAAGTCTGCATTACCATTTTTTTGATACACTGCTTTTTATCAAAGACAGATAGCATTTTGTTGCTATGGTTTTAAGGTTAATGGTCAACCTGACTGATGGATCTAAACTATTAACTGCTGCTTAAACTCTACAACTAGAATCATGACCTCTGTTTCAAACAAGTTTATTCTAACTACATCAATGTCATCAATGTACTAGGTATGTAATTTAACAATTGTAATCATTTATCTGACCTAAAAAAATGTTTTTTTTTATAGCCAGCAATTCCTACTACTTTCACACCACCAGATTTGTAGCTAAACATTTGTTTGTTCAAGTTGCCATCAGTTACCATCATTCAATTAGTTTAATGCCTGAAACATTTTTTCATTTAATCTGTCAACAGTCATTGCTTTAGGTACCTCTTAAGAAGTGGGAGTGGAAAGAAGACAATGAAAATATAGTTTTATTGTTTTATTGAACTTAAAGGATGAACAAAAATTTGTTACAAAAATGATACAAATATCTAAGAGCAGAGAAATTAAATGAAAATCTTGTACTTCATTAGCTGAGGAATGACTGATGTAAAGAAATATCAATGAGATTATGACACAAAGATTGAAATGAAATAAAATTTCATTAATTCAGACCAAACTTATTCACATGATCTTGAAGAAATTTCAAAATACACAATGAAAGACTAATTGCACTAAAAACTCTTGAAAATACTATTTTATGACAGTAGTTACATTAAATGGAGATATAGATATTTCACTGTCAGGTTTACAAGGAAATTTAATATAAAAGTGGTAAATACAAAACTTTTAAAAAATACTGTTCTAGAAAATGCCTATGGAAATAAAATCGATGTACCATTTCATGTTTGTGGATCATTTGAAGTTAGTTTATTTCAGAGACGGATCATTTCAGAATCTTGGGTTAGGTGTTAGCTGCTGCAATATCAATCAAAATATGTACAATAAACCCAAGTAGTCTTGATAGAAATTTAGACAAGGCACTTCTGAAAATATAATTGATGAAATCATTGAGTTTCGAAACCTGTGTGACGACTGATGGAACCTACGTGATGGCTGATGAAACCTACGTGATGGCTGACGAGTGCAAAGATCCATAAATGGAAGTCAAATGAAAAGTTGCTGGCCTCTAGTACAGTTAAAAAACCGTCAATTAATTTTTCAGAAAAACAAATTGAAATTGAAATTTTCTCAAAATGCAAACTTTTTATACTAGAAAAGATATTCCCAATATTTTCTCTTGTAATTTGTCCAACTCTGTTTTGAAATGTTTAAAAATGTTGTAGCAGAGTGATATTTATTTATTTATTTTTACATACTTATTTTTTATATATTACAAGTGGATAATATGACAATACTATTATTAATATCAAGCTAAAAATTAACAGAGATCTCATATCCAGGATTCTGATTGGGATTTTAAACATGGTTTTAAGCATGGTTTTACACTTCATAGATACCAATATAAAGAATAAGGAATTTTTCCTTTTTCCAACTCTTTCTGGTATTTGTTTAAAAATAGCCTATTAACCTCTATTATTTGTCATATTTGTTATTTTTATTTATTTGTTATTTTTATTTATTTATTATTTTTTTCAGTTATTTTATTACTTCATTATTTTATTAAATCATAACTTATTTTAAAATATTTAAAGGGATCCCGAGGTCACATAATTTTTATAATAAAAATCACCACTAAACACTTTAAAAATACTATAAGAGTAGTTATAAATACTTAAACTACATTAAAAGCAACAAATAATGTTGAAAAGTTCAATTCTTAGCAACATAATTCCACTATCACATGTCGCTGCTGTATTCACGTTCGAGTCGAAAGTTTGTTGTTAAAGCCCAGACTCTACGCGGTTGTGACGTTACGACTGAGCTTGAAGCTTCGGCAATCAACAGAAAGAATAGTAATATCGTAGCAATAATTGGTTTTTTAACACTTAATGTTTTAATACTTTGCATATAAACAATTCATAAGAAGTTTATTTTATTGACTTAATCTATGTTTTTTTTTTACACTTATTCAGCCTCAAATGTTATTTTTGTTTTTAAAAGATAATGTTAGAAAAAAGAAAATACAATCAACAAATTTTGTTATTTGATGAAATGAACATAAACGCAACACGGCACGATTTTCGGAAATAGACGGTGTTGAAATACTCTTATTGTAAAAAATATAGCATGATATTTTATTATGTGACAGGAAAAAAAATGTTCCAAAAAAAATGTTAGTCATCCGCATTATTTTGTGTGCTACACATACACGTTTACTGTCAGTGTGTATATTTTAATTTATTTTGTTCTTGCTTTCATCTTAAGGGTGGTTTCTACAACACTAGTAGCATAAAATGTTTTCCTTTAGGTGAGATCAAAATTTCTTTATAAAATTGATCCATGTATATTATAAAAAAAATTTTTTAGGAAGTTGCATCAAAAAATTCGCTGTGATTATAGTATTTTTCTCTGTAAAGGAGGGGAAAATATTTAAAAGGCATTATATTGATATCAATATTAACCTATTTACTTCACTCGAAACCAGTTATCATTTCCAGTATATAACACTGGGAATGAATCACCGGATTGACTTTAGTCTGTTACTAGCCGTTCCTTTAAAAAAAATAGTGGTGATAAGCAGGAACTCGTATGTACATTTCCTGTAAAGCTCCTAATCTTGTCTCAGTTAAGTGTAAACTGGCTATAATTTAATGTTTTTATTTATTGTTAACAAACAAAAGAGAGAGTATTGAGATTTAATTTTTATTTTGGCAGAACAGATACTCCTAAAACGTGCCACTTGTGCTCGAATCACATTGACAAGGAGTGCTTCGATAAATCGTTCGATCGTTATCGCCAAATGGTAACTACCTGGTAACTAAAAATATTTTCTTGAAAGTTTGTTTTCTTTGTAACACCTAAAGTTACCAATTTCTTTTAATATATCTTTCTGTTTTCTCTTTCAAAGCGAATAACCGGGTTTCTACAAGATGCTTTAAAAATATTTTTTGATATGCATTGAGATATATTTTATACAATATATTATATTATATACATATTAAATATTGATATTTTAACCACAACAAATCAGTACAAGTGGCTTTGATCAAATGATGTAATTTTTTTACTTTTTATAATGTAATTTATTACCACAAAAAGTAAGGTTACAAGTAAATGTAAGGCTAAAGCTTTAACGTAACTCAGTTGTGACGTCACAACGTTGAGGAGATTGGTACCTAATGTTTGAGATTTGAAAAAAGCGCGTCAAAAGGATAGACATTTAGAGCTACATAAATGAAAACAAAATAGCTGATATTTCGTTTTGAGTTTTAGAAGATAAGGAAAATTATCACGTCAAGTCTTATATTTCTGTAATCTTTTTATTTAACTTGACATAATTTTAAAAGTTAAGAAATCTTCGTTTTTTTTTTTTACTTTTTTTACAGAACCAAAATATCAAATTTTTTTTCTCTTATTTCAAGCCCACATCATAGCTACTGAGCAGTAGTGTAGGTTTTCAGTGAAAGATATTTTATCAAAATTATAAATAAACAACATCGTTGTTAGTTTTTCTCATGAAATTAAAAACATTTTCAGATTATAAAGCTCTTTAAAGTGGTACGTGTAACAAAACTTTTATTTTCACCTCTAGATCATTTAAGTTTCACAAGATCGTACGCAAAAATCAAAAGAAATCATGAAAGAATTATGCAAGGTTGTTATCTTGTAATTTCACACCATTAAGTTTTGAACTAAAATAAAAAAAGTCAGTTTCCTAATCACAGTTTTACCTCAGTTTTTCTGATGAAACATTATTTTGGGTGCAAAAATTACCGCAAATGAACGTTGTACGAAAACACTTGTGAGCCAGCACAGTTCTTTATTACCAGGACTGATTGATAGTCAAGATACTGAACTTAACAGATGTGCTGGGAAATTCTCAAAAAGAATTTTGAAACAAACCTCAAAGCCGTCTTCACCAGTATACCCACACCTGGTCACACGACAATTGCCAACCCCAAATAAGTTCATAGCTCTTCCATTCATAAACTTCATGGTTGATAAATCATCAGAAACACCTTGCTGTAAAGCTGTTGAAGCATATGGACCTATACATAATATAAAGAGTAAAAAATAATGTAAAATTTTCAGAAATAAAATTCGAAAAAGAAATTAACATTTTAAAAAATTAAGGTGAAGCAAAATTTTTAATTAAATTGAATTTTTAAATTTCTAAACCATAAAATATATATTTTTAGATATATTTTCTGCATCAAAAATAATTAAAATAATAAAAAAATCGGAACTAATAAAAATCATAAATATGAACAAGAATAGCAAAAACAAAAATCACGCTATTTTTCAAATTTTTAAAATTTTCTCAAGAGCAAGGTTGGTTGGTGAGATTTTAGGAAGAGGGCTAGAATTTTAGAGGTGTTAAATCAATCTCATCTTCAAGCTTTCTAGAAAATATATTTTGTAACGCAGTGAACATTAATGTGCTAGCTAGTAACAAAAAAAAAAACAGAGAAACAGAATAATTGCAATTCAAAAAAGCAATGAAATTTTTAATAAATGGGTACAGTAACTAAAATGCCATAAGTTTCAAAAATAATACCTATTGCTATAAAACTTGATATTTTGGTTCTATTAAGCTTTTTTTTTCTATGGTATCATGAAAATTCAGAAAATAGTCATTAAAAACAGTAGGGCGGATAGACAAACATGAGTTATTTTTCAAGATACTTCTCAGTGTAAAACCTCAGTAATTTAAAAATGTGTTACCTTGAATAGCTAATAGTGACATATCATCTAAAAACTCCAATTCAATATCAAGATCCTTCTTCCGAGAAGCAATGTGAGCCTATATAAAAAGACAGCGTGTATTTTTAAAATACTATTTAACTGCTACTAGATGTTTCAAGATCTTAACCTAGATTATTTATCAAAACACCAGCATAATGCAAATATTTCCTTACACCTCTATAGGAATTTTTCTAGACAGCTAGCTTTGCATAAAAATATAATACCTCGCTAATGTACGCTTGGTATTTTATCTCGGAGTGCATTAACTCCTCAATTTTCATGTAAGCATGACTTTAAGGATCATTTTGTATTTTAAATTTAAATTAATTTAATCCATTATCAACACAAACAGTTTTTCCCTTCATGCCATGCCTTCTTAACTCAAGAAAGTCAATATGTCAACTGTGATATTAGGATGTCATAAAACGATTCAAAAAGCCAAAGAATTTAGCCAGCAGCACGTTCTATTAGAATATTTGAAATTGTTAATTTCTAGTTAATTCAATCCCTATTTCCCATACCGCCAAAAAATACAAGTTTGTAGCTTTATCAGCCAAGAGCGCAAACATGTTCACAAGGTTTGTTTGAGTGTGCCTGATGCACTACAGGTGATCAGTGTAAAACTATTAACTAACGCCAAAGACCATGTCACTGAAATTTGTTTGAATGGTATTTTCAGTAAATTCTTTCATGCCCTTTGCTTTATGCAGACTTAGGACAGTCAAAAATTTACGTAAACAGCAACCCAATGAAATTTTTTTACCTGAAAAAAAAAAATATGCAGGTAGAAGACATTCCCGATAGAATTATTACTACATCACTAATTAATTATTTATTAATCTAAATTTCTGCAGTGATAACTAACATATTGATATTATATATATATATATTTGATATATATTTGATATATATATATACATATATTTGATATATATATGTATATATATGTATATCAA
>JAUZNK010087638.1:0-12729 GCA_035046665.1 Euphysa ruthae | reverse complement strand
TATATATGTGTGTGTGGGTGTGTTGTGTGTGTGTGTGTGTGTGTGTGTGTATGTGTAACATGTGTATTACATTATTTAACTTAATATTTGATTATTTGATTAATAAATCCTCATACAGCTATTTTTCAAAAGAAAGAAATTTGTAATTTTCGAATTTATATCTCTTAAGGCAAAAAATATTCTACTTGGAATAGATTTGTCAGTTTCATATTAAAATGTTTAACTTATATTTTTTAACTGAGCTGTTGTAAAGGTCTTGTTCTACAAGCCTGGTAAGCGGATACAAGATGGAATAAAAAATAGTTCATCCATATTTTTAAGGAGAGGCAAACAAAGAAGCAAAAAAACTGCAGAAACCTCAGAAGGCCTGATTTTTAGTTTTTTATTTATGTTTTTCTCTGAATACTTATACTGTTGGGTTGAGTTAATTTTATAAACCATCGGTTCAATATTTTGTATTATCTTTGTTCCTTCCAAAAAATATATATACATCTGATTATGTAAAAAATGAGGAACGGAACTTATCACCATTTAAGCTCTAAATAAGGTGACGAAAATGTTACCCTTCGAATTTTAGTGGCTAGAGGCAAGAGATCTGGTCGTGTATATTTAAGTAGGCCATGGAGCGGTTAAGAACCTCTTAGAGACCAAATATTTTCTTTACCATAAGAGCAAATGGGAGCTCTATGTACAATAGAACCGAAATAGTGGGCCCTTCTACAATAAATTAGTTCGAAAAACTATTTGTTAACCCCACGTTAGATTAATGGTATTCTCAAAATTTCCCTTTACCTTTTAAGATTTCTTTTTTAAATACTATATGCAACAATTAGCAAATTTAGGCCAATTGTTATTCTCTATTAGCCACCGTCACCGTCACGGAACGAGGTTTTATTTCATAAATTCATTTGTCGGAAAAAAAATTCGTAATGGTAGATTTTAAATGTAAACAAATAAGCCTGTGACAATGTGATTCGTATTTTTTGCTGAAAAAATAACTTTTGTGCTGAAAATGTTTTTTTATTTTTGTTATTAAATTTTTTTTTGAGAAGATCAAGGTGGGCTAATTAATATTTATGATAAAAATAGTCCTTTATTTATATCTCCTTTGTCGAAATATTACAAAAAACTGAGAAAAAAAGACAAAATTCAAAGATAAATAAGAGAATTTGAATATGATAGTAAAACCATTTGGGATTCTAAAAATAACAAAAAAAAATATTTTATGGGGGGTGGCAGGGGTTAATTTTAAAAAGACATATTTTTTCCAAAAATTGGCAATTTTTGGTTTATCTGTCGGTCAAAATTAACCTGGTTTATTTAGGTCTCAAAATACCTGGTATGATTAGGGTTAAGAGTTAAAACTCTTGCCAAATGGAGAAGCCTGTTAGTACGAAATTAATTGTTAAAAATATTTAATGGTGACTGGCATGTCATAAATCCTTATTTCAGGACCCGGAATATTGATAAACTAATCTTTATTTCCATGGCATATTAATTATATTAGGCAAAAATTATA
The DNA here is from genome assembly GCA_035046665.1 of Euphysa ruthae. Classification (NCBI taxonomy): domain Eukaryota; kingdom Metazoa; phylum Cnidaria; class Hydrozoa; order Anthoathecata; family Corymorphidae; genus Euphysa; species Euphysa ruthae. Next base: position 11,210 of record JAUZNK010087638.1, on the reverse strand, counting down.
AGACAATAAAAATTGTTTTGCATTAAATTGAGTACTGTTAGCTAAAATTATATAAACATAAATATTTATTTATTTATTTATTCAAATGTTTTCTTGAGCTTTGGGACCAATTGGCGGCATAAAAATATTTAAAACATAACATAACATTTGCCGGAAAGATGATAAAAGGACAATTTGATTTATTGGCCAAAATTTATTGTTTAAAATATTCCAATCACGAACACGACCGATAAATCTTTCCACATGTATTTTTGCAGCTTCAATGTCAAAATTTGAACATACGTCACGGTGTTCAAACTGTTTACCATCTTTTTATTTGGTTGGTTTAATGTCACTCCTTTTACAGTACAAAATTCTTGGATGCAAAATCCCTGTCTCTCATTATTTTGTGTTCTCCTTCAACTAATAAAATAGCACCTATAGCATAGCATCGCTTATTGACCCAAAGTATTTATCAGGGAATAATAAACCACTACAATGTGGTGAAATTTGTATAAGAGCTTTTCCAGTGTTTGTATTTTCATAGTTTGAAAACATTAAAGAACTTATTTCAAAATTCCAAGCACTAAGAAATTTAAATTCAGTGGCATCAAACACAATGTCTGTTAATCCATGGCTTGTTGTAATGAAGGATTTTGGTTTGATTTCCTGTGACATTTCATTGCTTAACAACTCTTAAATTAAATATGTATATGAATATTGTAAATATTTGTCAAAGCCATCAATAATAAAAGTTTAAACTAACTGTCCTTGATTTGGAATGACTGGTCTATATAGTAACATGCTAAAAAATCTATTTAAATGCTTGTATCTATCTGTATTTTCATTGGCTGGTTCGTTTTTAATTGACGATTTTAAACAATGGGAAAATCTGGAATATAAAATAATACGAAAATGTTAAAAACAAATTTTTGATCAAAACGGGAAAACTCAGTTAGCAAGGCGCTGAAGTACGGATCGGAAGGTTTCAAGTTTGACACCCACATCTGGGGAAAATTTAATTTTTATGTTATCTTTGCGTTTTTGAGCAAAAGTTATAATATCAGGAAAATATTTGCTCAATATTAAAATCCAGTCTATTATATTTTAATACAGTATTATACATATGTATTATATATAATACAGATAAAAGATAAAACATAAGCATTAAGTAACTTTCTTACTATGTGCACCAGTTAACCAAATCTTCAAAACAACCTGCTGTACTACACACGATGGGTACGGGTAAGGGCACTGAAAAACTTTCTTTTATACAAAACTACTTATTGTAAATTGAAGAATTAGTTTTGGGAGGCAGGTGAGAAAGGTGCAGCTAGATTCAAAGAGGAAGCATAACGCTTTCCAGGCGTGCGACGCCGGTTTACTGGCTAGTTTCTACTATAATATCGATGAACTTCGATAAAGTTAAATATTTCTTCGATATTTATTTCTAGTACCTCGAAAATCGTAGTTAATCTTAATTTATCTTGACCTTCCTTGTTAGCTGGGCATCGTTTTTTTTTTTTTTTTTTTGTTTTCTGCGATTCACTAAAGCTGCGCTTGTGAAATAGGACTTGCAGTCTGAGAATGTACGTATGAAAATATTTATACTTATAGACAAAACTGATCATATGGATTGTAACAAGTTTATAGAACTTTGAAAATAGCCAGTCTTTCGTACAAAACAATCAGATGCTTTGAGGTCCAATGCACCTGAAATTGACAGATTCACTTCCTTTCATGTAGGAACTGGACCAAGTAAAAGCCTATTGAGAAATAAATTAATGAATCAACTTTTATCGCTGCACTTGACGATCTGGAAGAAGTATTGGGATTTTCGAATATGCAAACTTATTTGCATTTCACATAATTGCATTCTGCATACGACGGTACTATCAAGTGACCGTCTTTTGGCAAGTTATTTTCTGCCAATATGACGCTTGCTAAAATGAATGTTCATAGTTCCATCAATGGATCCATTTTAGCTCATCTGCATATGCAGATAGTTTCAGCTTCTTTTTTTTTAATGTTTTTGAAAAATTATGATCAGAAACTTTCACTTCGCTTGTAACATAACCAGTGTCATGATAAGCCCTATATAGAACCCCAACTCAATGCGTCTAAGGTATGTTACATGATTTTGACGTAAAGTATGAGCCATTTTCCATTTCGATATTAGCAAAATTTTCAATAAAATAAGTATTGCGTATTTTTTACTGTAGGAAAACTTGTCTATATCATTACCGCTATCAGGCAAAATCTTGTCTATAGATAAATCTAAGCACTTTTTTTATAAAAAAACGCCATGCTATTTGCTTTCACATACAGTTGCGTGACATTTATGATCAGACATAGCTTTGAAAGAATATTGACTAAAAAACGTTCTTTTAAGAAAACCTGAGGTACGAGTAAGGTTAACAACAATTTCGAATTAGTTTTGGATAAATTATGATATAGTTCAAGAGTTAGTGACTGTTTTGATTACCCCATATTCCTCAAAAGGTTTTGGTACGTTAATTAAGTACTTATATACTGGGGAGCAGAAAAAGGGCGGCCAGCTTCAATTTTGTTGGTGCATTCGGTGCCAGGCCCATTGGGTGTTTTTCCATAATTGAGATCTGTTTACCCCAAAGATTACAAAAAATTACTGTACTCTTGTGTCAAAAATGGTTTTAAATAATGTTATTTTGTAAAATCTAACGTTATTCTGTTTGACTTCACCAAGGTAAAACTATCACCAAAAGCCCCAAGCATACATTCTTTTTACTCCATAAGTTAAATGGCCAATTTTATGTAAAAAGCGAGTAAAAGTGATGAAGATGTCAGATATATGAAAACTGACCGACAAGCTCTGGGGTAAACCCAAATCAAACTTGTCTAAACACATGTCCATATATTTTCTTAAAAATACATTCTTTTTACCCCATAAGTTACAGGGCCAATTTTCTATGAAGGCTGTATTTACAACATGTAGCCATCATGAATATAAAACTGACCAACAAGTCTGAGGAAAAACTCAAATCAGACTTGTTTAAAGTCATGAGTTAAATCATCAGTTTTGTGTGAGAAATTAATAACTTGTAGCTATCAAGCAAACGAATAACGTAAATCGTAGGGATAAAAAAAAATCCGTTATCATTAAATACTCTGTACAAAATTGACTTGACTTGATTTCGATGTATCATACCTTTGCTTTCACTAAGAATTTATTCGTTATCTGGACCAGCGACTTTGCATCTAAAATAAAATAAGTTATTTTTTGAATACTTGTTAAAAGATCAGTTAAACTAAAATGAAGCAGATTTTGTATACTTACTACTAAAGTTTATAATAGAGTGTACCTACCGTAAATACAGTCCTAGTTGTTGTGTATGGTGCTAATTCTCATTAGGAATGAATGTTTCACAGGCTGTTGAAATAATGTTCAGAAGCGTGATTGTCCAAAAAAAAGATAAAAGCGATTTCAAAAATATCCCATACCTTTTGGTATTCTCTTTCTTCTTTTTATTTTTTTAATTAGCCTCATAACATTCGTTGTCACTTTCAAACTAATCACTTTCTTCTGAGTCGCTGGGATCTAAAAATATAAATAAGCCCCTTTCAGAATATATTAGCAAGGCTAAAATAAAGTGAACTTAGTAAAATTATTGTTATTTTGCCAATAAGTTTTACTTTGACCATATTCATACGGGTGGGGGTGAAACAGCTTAACCCCCAAAGGTTTCTTTTGATAACTTTTTAATGAAACATGTCCTCGCTTTGAAATTTGCTGAATTTTCCTCAGATTATTTTGCGGTATTTAATCTAAAACAAAATTTTGAAAAAATGTTCAACTTCTCCCGTGATGACACTTTTTAGAACAGGTGTTGGGCCAAAAAAAAAGTTTTATCTTTTATTTTTACTAGTTAAAAAGGTTACATGACATTTGTCATGAGTTATTAAACATCATGAAGTTTTCAAAACTATTTATACTTTTATGAGTACAACATTTTCTTAAATTTCTATGTAAAAATGTTATTGTTCTAACCCGAGTGAAAAACTGGCCCAGATTGACAAAATGACAACTCGGGTCGACCCAAAGTGTCCCAAAAAATTCAACTTATGGTCCGAGTTTGTGACCAAGTCAAGTTTGGCCAGAGTTGACAAAAAATAAATGTATGAAGCACACACTAGATTATGCATTGAATTATCTAGGTCAAGTTGAAAAACAGCCTTGTTTATCCATGGAAAAAAAGATTAACTAGCTACTTTAAAAATTAAAACAATCAGGAAAGTTTATTTTAAAGGAACACTGATATTATGATACTATGTTTTGTGATTTTATCAGATTTAATTATGGTATATATACATTTCTTATAAAAGATTTTCCAAATTCTATAACAGACATTATTGATTGGTGTTTGGGGAATAAAATAATACACAAAGGTTTGAGAAGTTCGGAGTCATGTGTATGTTAATAACTATTAAATAATTTTAATGATTATTACACAACTAAGTATAAGTATTACTTGTATAAAACCCTGTTCAATAGGAGGGGTTCTGTAAGCTTTCAACTGTAAATCTTTAAATGACCGTTTTCAAAACATTTCATTGAAGGAGAGCCTACTACAAACAATCCCTATATGTTAAATTTGGGTTGAATTTTGTTGTTTGACGTCTGTTTGTCTTACCAATTGCCACACTTTTTTATTATCTGTGTATTTTTTTTATGCTTGTGACGGTATGATTTGCACTTTTAGTAGCTACGGTAGCTGTTCCCTTGCAAGGGACCAAAATATGATCCATATATGTAGCGAGTATTTTGAATAACCATATTTCTTGTTTTGACAGGGGTCAAAAAATCAGGTACTGCATCACGTCTCTACTAAGTAACATATTTGGAACCAAACAATGGCCAACTCCTGAAAGATTGCTGCGTTGCTTTATGCTAGAATAAAGCATTACAGAATACTTATATTTAAGCACAAAATTTCACTTTTACGCCAAACGTATTGATCAAAGAAAAAAATAGAATACTAAAACGTGCTTACATGTTAGTCTTTCTTCTTGTAATAATAATACAGCTTTTTTCACCACCCTCCTTTTTTTCATATTTGAAATGTGCAATAAAACTTTTTGTTAACCCTGTATGGCTTAGCTAAAAACAGCCATATGACTAAGCATAAAACTACCTTAAAAAAAAACTTATATAAACTTATAAAAACTTATGTAAACAAGCAGATAAAAGATAATTAGTTCACGTAGTAGATTAGTTCAAATGGTAGTCCAAGAGGGTGTCATAAGCTTCAAAACAGTCATCAGGATGTAAGCCTAGTTGCGAGAGACAGATAAATGAAAACTATTTTCAAGGGGTGTCCTTCGATGGTCTTTTTACCGCGCCGGTAACACACTCAACATCTTTTTTATGGTCTGGTGGTATCATTGAAAGGAAGTGTCTTCTCCAATGAGAACACACGGGTTACTTGGGATTTTTGGGCTAAGCGCAAAAATTAGCTTGATGTTGTTATGAAGCAGAAAATCCAAGTATGTAATGTTGCTGTTGATTGCTTGAACAAATATTTTGCGTAAATTTAAGCTACATTGAAGTATTACACGAATAACATTCTTTTTGCATCGTTTATAAGTTTTACGGAGGGATTGGGTTCAACAGAGCTGTTTAACAACCCGCTAAACACCGCCCATGTACTCATTGTCTTAGTTGACAAAGGAGGTTTGATAATTGCGTTACCGTCTGTATCGCTCTTTTCATTGTAAACCATTGCAGGATTATGATACAACTCCACGAGTACGTATATCTATAAGGGTATGATTTAAAACCATACGCATATGCATTCCTTCCTCTGGTATTTGTACATTTGTACAATTCAACGAGTATTTTTCAACAATGTCACTAACATGAACTTGGTTTTAAGTGTGTATAAACAAGTCATTAAATCTGCAATAGTTTTAAAATAAGAGAAAGGATTTAATTATGCAAAGAACTTCAGTCTACCTGTATAGAAATTTTAAATGCTAAAGAACCTAACTTATTAATTGGTTGTATATAACATAATCCTCTTATGTGCACATCTGATTTCATAGATGACTATATAAACTTCTGGCTTGGAAAAATAAACATGGATAAGCACGCTCCTTACAAAAAACTACTTAGAAAACAAACTGCCCACTTTAACAAACCATGGGTAGCGAAATGTAATATAAAATCTAATAATAAAAATAAATTGCATACGAAATTTTTAAAAGCAACAGACAGCATAACAAAAAATAATTTGTTTAACCAATTTAAACAATGCAATATTATTAAATATAATATTAATAATGATAATATTAATATCATTATAAGTACTCTATTAAAAACAATGAAAAGGGAGCACTACACAACATTTTTATAAGTAATAAAAATAATGCCTGAATATTTATAACGGAAATCATTAACATTAAGCCAAACGGATGGAAAACCCCCATCTAGCCTAAACGTTAATAACAAAACTTGGAAACCCCCATCTAGCCTAAACGTGAATAACAAAACATGGAAAACTCCCATCTAGCCTAAACATTAATAACAAAACTAAAACTGGACTTACACATAGCTCTAACCACTTTAATTTTTTTTCTACGATTGCTACCAAAACTTCTAAAAACGAGTTTCAAAACTTAAAACTCCTAACATTAATTCCGTTTTTAAAAATCCTTGGAACAAAATAAGAGCCATTGGACTGTATTAACTCTACTCTTAAAGATGGAAAAATATTGGGCTTAACAGTTTGCCAATAACAATGTATAAACAGACTTCACATTTAATATGTAATCCACTTAAAACACTATTTTAAAAAAATCTTTTACCAATGGTGTGTTCCCTGATCTATTTAAGCTACCTAAAGTTTTTCTTGTTCGTAAAAGAACCTAAACTTCACTGTTCTAATTATAGAGAAATCTCGTTGTTAAGCAACCTGAATAAAATTTTTGAAAAAATCATGAGTAAAAAGCTCTACCAATTTTAAAGTTAAATGCCCATATAAACATCAGTTTGGTTTTACAAAGAGTGACTCAACAACCCAGACTCTGATTGAAATCAATGGAAGTGTTAGAGGGACTCTAGACAATAGAAAATGTTAAATTTTTAGAGACATACCAAAAAGCATTAGATAAATTTTGTCATCACATTCTACTCTCAAAGTCAAAGTTAGCTAATTATGACATACAATTTTTTCCTTTAAATTGGTTTAAAACTTACCTATCAAGTCGACTACAATTTCTAATACGAAAATGATGTCTATATATGTTCCTCAAGGTTCAATTTTGGGGGAATTGCTTTTATTAGTATAAAAATTATAAAATGGCAAGTCTTGCTCAATGTTTCTGTGCCAATAATGCCAGTAAAACCGAACTTCTTTAAAATCACTAGTCAATGATTTCTCCTTGAGACTGTTTCGGTGAAACGGAAATTTAGCAATAATAAGACATTACGTCAACTTTAAAACGTTACTGAATATTTACCTCAAAATATTTAGTTCTCATTTACAAAAAGCTTGCCAGGATCAATCTAGAAATAATCAACTTTCAAAAATAGTCTTCCTACAAAATTGAGCCATAAGAATTATCCATTTTCAACCAAGAAATTCTCCGTGCAAAATCCAATATATAACAAGCCATTTTCTTCTTTTCTGTAATTTAATTCAGTATTAAAGACCTACGACCCTCGTGGTGCCTCTCAGGGTCTATTGTGGTTTTACCCCCGAGGTGGAAGGGCTTAAGGCTCCCGTGGTATCTTCTTCGCGTGCGCGTATGAACAGCAAAATAATAACTTAAATTTCCATGAACCACAAATTTTTTTACCGAAATATACATTTGGCAATTATAAATCTTCGCAGAATTTTTGTTATAGATGTATATATAATTGATTATTGTAAATATACACATTCCCCTACTTTCCACAGCTCCGAGTCCTTGGTTGTTTTCATTTAGAGGTACGTCAGGTCAGGTTGTATACCAAACGATAAAGGCGGATAATAGATGCCCATGGTTGAAAGAGAAAGTCTTAAAACTATGCCAAAAAAATATGTCAACATATATTGTGGCGCACATCGCCAGCAGCTACGTCTTGATAGAACGTACAACTACTTGCTCTGTATAACTCCTTCATGGACGAACACATCGAGAAAATAGTTGCTAAGACCTTCACAAAAGAATAAATCGAACAAGCTGAGTCTGAGGCCCTCAGGGGTGTCGCTAAAAACATCCCTACTGAGTCTATCCCAGAAGCTGTTAATGAAAAGCTGTCGAAGCCTCTCTTGTCTTTTACGTTTAAGTCGCGTATGAAGGATGAAAGACCGGCTCTCGCAGACACCGTTAAACACAGCCTCAATGCCTTTAAAAAATCTTTCAAAGCCTATCTCGTCTTGTGTGTTTAATTCGCCTGTGAAGGATGGAAAACTGGATCGCACAGACACCGTTCAACAGCCTCAAAGCTGTTAAAGAAAGGCTTTCGAAGCCGCTATTATCTCCTGCGTTTAAATCGCATGTGAAGAATGAGAAATCGGCTCTCACAGACATTGTTAAACACAGCCTCGAGGCTGTTAAAGAAAGGCTGTTGAAGCCTCTCTGGTCTTCTGCATTTATGGCGTATATGATGGAGAAAAAATTGACTCTCACAGATAATGTTAAAAACACCAAGGGCGCCGTTAAAGAAAGGACATTGAAGCCTCTCAGAACTTCTGCGCATAAGCCGGGACAAATGAAGGAGGAAAAACTCCGCCTGCAACTGACCAGGGGAGAAGTGGTCTCAAAAATTGTTCAGAATATATACCACACTCTAATTTTTTATAACACCCAGTGCTCTACACAGACGGAAACTATATCAACAAAGGAGGAAACAATCGTCTGGAAGGATATGGAGGATGGTGTCGATGGTCGTCGATTCGACAGAATCCGGCAGAAGGAGGACCGGATATGACGAACGAGGGGAAGCTATATTGGGTGTCTTTGAAAAAGAAGATCTTTTAAATCCATACGAACAATACAAGTTATTTACTGTTGTAAATAACCGAGGAAGAAGATGTCTCTGGCCACCTCATCAAAGGGAAAACTGTTGTTCGCGAGGCAAGATAGCGCTAGCGCTCTTCATGGTATTTATCAGCAAATTTGGTTAAAAGGCTAGGAATATCTGGTCTATATTCGTTATGAATTTCGGCTGATTTTCTAACAACAGGGTGTATCAAGGCCGATATCAGAACCAGAAAGGGACAACGATTTCAAAAATTGTTTCGTTCGCTATGTCGTCAACCACTTCCAGGACAATATGATCCGTGCAGGTACTGGGTTGACGCCAAATCACCGGTGAATACTAGAAGGTTTCAACAAGAAGCTAGCGACATATTCGTTATAGAGACTGCCCTCAATGTTAAGTTGATTGTTGTAGATCCTTTGGGTAACACGTTATGGGATATCGGAAAATACAAGACTAGCATAAATGTCTTTGTACCTTGTCATAAAAATCTTGCCTGGGAAGAGATTCTAACAGAACCGCCAAAAATTGAGAATGTCCAATTGCTGGACTACGTTGCCGAACATGCCTTTCACAACCTTTATTTCTCGTGCGTCAATAAAAGAATTCGGACTACTGCAGCGCAAAAACCCATTAAACAGAGAAAAATGTGGGTAATGATCGCATTCGCAGTCTGGGCCATTCCATCAGCCAACACCTATGAAATACAGAGGCGTTTAGAAAGCAGCTTAGATTGAGTCTAAAGTATTAACAACCAAGATTCCACAGCAGGAGCAGGTGAAAATCAACATTTGGATAACCGAGTGGCCTATCTAGTATGCGAAGATTCTTCCATTGGAGGGGTTGGTGACGCGATTGACTTTGGACGTGAGTATGGGTTCCCGTGTAGAATGATGCGTTTGGCAAACGTAGAGGGTCTGCACCTGTGCGATGTCCTCACACTAACTAGTGCAATAAAGCTCTCTGCTTGTGTGTTCAATCCAAACACTCATCTGAAAACCTTCAGGTGTGTGGGAGAACATTTGCATGAAAATCAGTGATGAATTACCACTCCAGAACTAAGAAACTTACTCGACTTTGGGGATATGAAAGAAGTAACTGCCCTAGGGTCGTTTATAGCATTTGCACCAAAATTAGTATTATTTTCCACACAGAGACTTGGCTGTCCTGTTCGTTGGAAAATGGGCTAGGCACGGTGACGATTCTAGCGATATTATCTGTGACCACAATGAAACTGCTTACCTCCACAACTTTCTAGAAGGAAGAGATCGGCTTTGAACTTCGAGAAAGCCGACGGCATCCACTACCTCAAGCGTAAAAACAAGGGTTCAGTGGTTTCATCAACGGGCATATTCTCGCATACACCAACGTTGCACTCCAAGAGATGCTGAGACGTTTACCACAAGAAAATGTCCTGCAGTTTTGTAAAGATGCCATCTACTTCAATTACCTTCTCATTGAGGTCAAAGGCATGCATGTTGAGGAAATTTCTAAATATCCTAGGTATCCTAGGTATGAAAAATTCCGACACAAGCAACACGGATACGAGTGTCGTCCTGAGGCTGCAACTTGGCCAAATTGAGTAAACCAGGTTGCCTCGCTTCCCTCTCATTTTGCTGCAACTGTGGCGCTCGTGTATTTGGCTGATTAAGGAGGTAAGACCGAATGGGTGTTGAAAACATTTACTGGGAGCAAACTTATTATGTTCACTCCAAAAAACCATCTGGGTTGATCGTACCGAGAAAACACCTGTCTTAGCTTGAAATTCCATTCATTCATTCATTTATTTATTTAACGTTGGTAACGATTACATATGTTGCATAGTTGTATATGTATATTAATAAACACTAATGTAGACCAACAAATTTTTTAATATGTAAATTATAAAATAATTAACAATAAAAAAAAAACACACAAAGAACTAATTAACGGCATATTGGAGATGTACATGATTTGCAGATCCATGCCTTAATAGCTGATTTAAAATAAGGCAAAGATTTGCAGCTTTTGTAACGTAAGGGAAGACTATTCCAAAGGAAACACGCTTTAAAAATAAGTGAGTTTGTGCCATAACTAGATGATCTTGCAGGTGGGAGATTCAAAATAAAAGAATTTCTGAGAATGTATGGTACATCTTTTAAGAAAAAACTCACATTAGTTCGGGATTTAGTTTGTTGACAGATTTATATGTTTCTGTCATTAGACTCTGTAAACGTTTTTCATGAAC
>JAUZNK010087627.1:0-12731 GCA_035046665.1 Euphysa ruthae | reverse complement strand
TATATATATTCCTTTATATAGGGGAAAACAGGAATTAAATTGGCTGTAAAAGTAAATGTGATAGTATGTATGTATAAAACACAAAGCGTAAAAAGTTTCTTATAAATTATTTTTACTGCACTATTTTATTTGGATATATAAATAAAAATATTTTAAAATATTTAAATATTAAAATTTTCATTTCTTGTATATGAACAATGGGTTAGATATCTCTGTTGAACCTTCAGAAGCGATTATAAGTCAGTATCCTCTGCATCGATCGTAAAGGATGGTACTCCACCATTTAAACTGCTAAGAATTTTAACATAATACCCGGATAGCTTAGTTGGTAACACATCTGACTCCGAACCATAAGGTCCCAGGTTCAAATCCGGGTTTCGGCCACTCAGCATATGAGTAGCATTTCGGTATGATAAATTTATGGTTGTCTGGCTGAGCGGTTATTTACCGTAAGCTCAAATGGGAGGTCTGATTACACCACAACCCTATTCATGGGAATCTTCTGAAGTAAATAACTTGAAGCTAATTGTTGGCCCCCATTAAAAAATATACATTGGAAATATTTTGTTATTATTTTTGGTGGTTTTCCTTGCTTGGTGTTCTGTATCTCTATATGTAACTCATTCTAACAATTATATATGAGCCAGGAAGTCCATTCGATGGAACATCATGCAAATTTGACTTTTCAATTATTTTAGATTTTGCTACTTTCCTCATTAACTCGTTTTTATTGAATAAAAATAACGGATAATCTATCAGACGATAATTCATATAGTCCAGATTCAATTTATTTTTATTTTCCATTTCTAAAGTCTTTTGAGTTTGTTGTTTTTTTGACATGGTGTTTTTAATGTTAATAGGGAGTTTAACGAAAGAATATTGCTTATTTCTTTTGATAATCTCTGTTATAAGCTTATTGTAGCTGTTATTCATTCTTAAAAGTATTTTTCAACAAGATTGACTCCTTCTTGATCTGAATTAAAATTATCAACAAGTTCTTGTGGTGCTGAAAAATCGGATTGCATAGACTTTAAAACTATCTTGCTCAGATCCCAAGGATCACATTCCCATTCATCAATAGTTACGATGAAATCTTGAGTGACTTTCTCATCAATGTGTTTCCGATATTTTGAACTTTCGGGATGTGCAGCTGCATTTCTAGTAATGTCTCTGAGGTTCTTTAAAGTTTCTTTTGCTTTCAAAACTGTGTTTATTGTAAGGAAATTTGTGGATTGACTTGAGTTAAATTCTTTTTGATATTAATCCACCCACTTTTTAATTTACTTCCTTTGTTCATGATCATCTCTATAACCTGGTCAGGTGCAATACATGTGAATGGTTTTCTTGACAATGACAATGAGAAGTTGCCATCCTTCATCCATTCTCGCTGAGAGTCTGTTAAGTTTTCATTGATGACCAATATTCAGGTAAGCATCGCGAGCAGTGCATGTTATTATATGAAGCCATCCAAGGAAGCATTAATTGCATCAAAACTAAGCACCCTTCCAAATTTTGTGAGCATAATGAGGTATATTTCAGATATAGTATTTCAACCATAGTCATATATGACACAAAGAACTTGCTAAATTCTAATCCGATTTTTCAATATGCACAAAAACGTTTTTGAAACTCTTTTTGGTTACAGATTTCTTCTAATAAACTACTTCTCTTTTCCTAATTTTCATTTATTTTCAACGAGTTGTTTATATTTTTGATAATGGATTGTCATTTTCAATGTAAGCATTTATAATTCTTCTTACCAGACATTTATTAACTAGATTATAAATTCTCATTCACCATTTGTAGTGACCACCACTTAAAGCTTTCTCAACAGATTCTTGCTGTAATATTCCTGCAGAAATGATCAAATCTGAAAGACCATTTAACCTTTTAAAGACAAGGTCCATAAACAGCATTTCTAAGTGAAATGAACCAAGAATTGGGATTATTTTTTCAAATTCATTTGTATTTTCACTCTTTAGCTCAATTATTTGTGTGTATATTTGCTTGTCTATTACCAGTTGAATATCCGGCATAGATTTATGTTCAGCAATATTTTACAATATAATAACACGTAATAATTGTTTGGTGATCACTTGATTTGCCAGGAGGTACAGGGAATGTCAAACGAAAATATGTTTTACATTTTACTGGGTTCGGAATGAGCAGGTGATTGTAACCCGGATCAGGGAAACAAGCATAAAAGTGCATGAGCAAACATAGCTTTTCTTTGATAAACATAATAATTTATACAGGTATTAACTTCCATTGGTCTGGGATTTTCTCTTTTAAATGTCTTAAATGGGATGCTGGATGTTCGTTTAAGGTGAAGGTTTTTTTCATTTTTGGGGTATAATTTTGGACTTTTACTCTTTTTTATGATTCTCTATTATAAATAGATGCAGAACGTAAATTTTCAGCTTTTTCTGAGCACTTTTAATTTTTGGTCATACTTGGCATGATGATAAAAAATTAATTAATGGATGTTATATTGTATTATGTTATATTATGATGTATGTTTATATTATGTACTATTAAAAAATACATAGAAGCCTAGTGTCCCAAAAATCCATGATGGGAATGCCATTATTAACCCAACTTTATTTACAATGAGTGTTTCAATTAACAAATAATATTGAATTGAGCACTTAAAAAAATACAAAGAAAACAAAAGATAAATTTTGCTCCTGAATTTTCTGAAATTATTTTTAACAATGTATTTGGGATTGATTCTTTCATTGTTGTTGTTTTTTTTTTTTTTTTTTTTTTTGAGTTGGATTTTTAATAAATTCAAAATAATAAATAGCCATGCACTTTGAAATGACAAAGAAAAAATTAATAAGTTTTTTTTTTAATAAGTTATTTAAAATAATAAGTGGACATAATTTAATAATAACAATAAGCTTAAATAGCTAGAATAAACTTAAAAGAAATTTTTTATGTGAGCCCTTTAAATAACTCATGCACACGATCACAGAAGTAAAACTTATGGTTATTGTATTGTCAAGGATAACAACAACATAAATTTAATAGATGATAAAAACAAGCACGTATTGACATCACGTCAATTTCACAGCCAAAATAATGTGTCTGATAGTCACTTTAGGCCTTTCAAACACCAAAAACAAAAAGGATAATTATAAGGATAATTTGGGGGTTTTAACCTTTTTGAAATATTTTTGGTTATTTTTCAAACGCCAAAAACATTGTTGTTGTCTACAAAATTTAATTATAACATGACTAAAATTCTCATTCTTATACATTAGTAATGGCTTATGTGATACGTGTTTGTAAAAATCTTTTACATTGTAAAGGCTACTGTAAATTTAAACATGATCTTATCTCTCATTAAATAAAGTGTCAAATAAATAAATGCAAATCAATTCAATTGTCTCATGGAATCCCCGAGCGCTGGTACTCAAACCAAAGATTGGGTATTTATTTATTTGTTAGCTTATTTAGTGAGAGATATGATGATTATAATATGCAGAATGTAGGTGTTTATATTTCAGAATTTTTATGTTTAATTCTGTTTTAAATTCTTCAGGCAATAAAGTATGAAAGAACATCTTAACATAATATAACATAACATAACATAGCTCAATCATATTCGTTGTACTGATTTGTTCTGTTAATATACTCAATAGTCTCAGCGTATTGCTTCTAGTTGGTGCATGTTTCTTTGTTGTTATGTCTTTGATCCTTTCAAGAGCTTGTGTTAAAATGGCTAGTCTTGGCATTGAGCTGATTGTTTGGTGTAGCTTGTAAAATATGACTGCTAAAATCATTATTATTGAAAAAGAGGAGTTCCTTGATGAAATGCTAGGTTGAGTTCATGAAGTGGTGACATCTGTAAGTTAAATTTTTGACTAAAGTCATTACATTTGATAAATGCCGGCTCTTAGCACTGAATTGTATCGGTTGCTAGTATATTATAGTATATTAATATATGTCAAGAAAGATTATTGAGATAGAACCTTTGGGTTTATTTTTGCTGATATAACTTTCCATTGATTGAATGATCATTTGACTCTGCCAATGTTTTCAGTAGGCTACTCTCAAGAAAAAAATCGTCGTATTTAAAGATATTTTAAATTTCATTCACATTTAATTATCAAACATTGGCATCTGCTAATTTATTAAAAAAAGCTGGTTATGACCTTAAACAAATAGAAGTCTAGTATCAATAAAGAAAGACAAAATTCAATATATGCCTAATAGTATCCATTGCTCTGGTAATACTGGTATCAATTTTACTCATACTGATCAAGCTAAATCAAGTACATTGTTGGATATAAGTTAAATAGGTTTTACTGGTTCCTTCAATAATGGATTGAACATATGGTTGAAAAAGGTTTGTTTTATGGTTCTATCTTTCTTTATGCGAGAACTCAATGGCTGGCAATGTAAGTTAAGAATAGATGGTTTGCAGTGTGTTTCAAGCGTATCATCTCTTTCAATCTTCTTGTTAATTGCAGAGCTTATAACTTTAATTTTTAAAGCTAATCTATTGTCGTTTACTATGCAAAGAAATTTTTTTTTTTATTGGTATGAAAATGTTGTCTAATTCATCGCCAACTTATTTTCATTTTGCAGTACATGATTCCATGGATAATCATGATTGAGCAGAACATAATTTTCATTTAAATGCCTTTCATAATTATAGCATTCCTCAAATTTGAACTTTTGTGTAATGTTAAGATTTTTTGATATGTGAAGGATGAGAAAACTAAATTTGATTTGAGTGAAATGGTAAACTTTTAAAAAGCATTCCAAGCATATGTCTATGCCTTAAAGTCCTTAATGTGCACTTAGATGTATCCAGGCTGTTTGAGAGACTGGTATATTCCAAACTCTTTCAAGATTTTTAATTGCTACTTTGCAGTAAAAAATATGTTGAAGTAATAGTCAATGAATTTACAATTCATCTAATTTTTTTGAAATAGCTTGGAAGATAAAATTATAAAGAGAAGAGAAAAGCAACAAGACAAAAAGTTGTAGAAGCAAGAGAAGGAACTGTGTACAAAAGTGTTATCATACATTTAAATACATGGTAGAAAAAGGTGTACAAGTACTAGTGTTATTTTGTTAAGAGTTTCTGTTGTGAAATGTTGTATTTTATGTTCTGAATTCTTTATTTTATAGTTCTAATACAGATTCCAGTAGAATAAACCCTATTTGAGATGTACTGGTTTTTTGTACTGGCTTATAGATCTTATCAATAATAGTTTTATTAAGAAAATATAAAATAACACTCTTAAAAACACAAGAAATTATTATAAATATTAATTTCACTTGTTATATGTTTCCTTTGAGATGATAATAATCTGTATTTTTTTAAGGCTTTTTATTTTATTTTATGTCTTTCAAACTATAAAAATAATATTTTATTTATGTTGGTTGAGTACCGAGTAAGTGTTCTCCCACTTAATAATTGTTTAAAACATGTCTAAGCCTTATTTTTAACTCCCTTCTGGTGATATACCCCTGATCATTAATTTTTCCAAAGATTTTCTTCAGAAAATCCAAAAAATTTTAAATATGTGCCTACCAAAATTGCATATTTTTCCTCAGTGTGTAAAATAAGCTTAATTCCGTTCAAATAATTGCTAATTAGATCCTTAAACACATTTGATAATCTAGAAAATTTTCGAAACCCCTTTTTCATTAAAAATTTTTTTGAAATTTTCACACAAACCTCTTCCCCAGCTTACTTAATTCAAATGTTCTACACTTATTTGGTCCCCAAGAATAATATTATTCAAACCTCACTTGTAATATCTTTTGTATTGAATTCTTTTAGATTTTATTTCCAGTTTTAACATCAATAGAAACCATGTTGGCTTGTGATGTTTGGATATTGTCTTCGAATCACTATGCCATTGTTACCACAAATTCAAAGAGTTTGCATAAATGAAATAGATAATTTGAGCTACCAACGACAAATTGGTGGATAATAACGTGCTTGCAGTTATTATTATTACCAACCGTTATTTTTTGATGATATTATTTTAAATATGCCAACCGGTTAACCCTATATTTATTGCCAGAATGAAAAATTAAATTTTTATATCACTATGGTTGTTATTTTTATTTTATTTTGCAATATTGAGTTGAAATTTTGTTGATGGCACTGAGCTGGAAAAGCCACGGTGTATCAGGCCTTTTCAGGAATAAACCATTAGGTGGGCTGCGAATAGCCCATTTAAAACTATCTAGGTGGGCTATAAGACTAAATATCATAAAAAGTATAATGATTTCACCAAGTTTAGGCAATAAAAACGCCCTTGTAGATTGATTTAGGAGAGCATTGGTGCTTATGATAGCCCTTATCTGGAAATGCCTGGTGTATAGCTATGTCATTGTACACAGCCAATGAATGATAAACAAAAGTTATTGAAAAACAAGAATTTTAGTAGAAAGCCAAAGTGCTGCCCTAAGAAACTAAGCCCCTGGTTTTTGATACTTGGTAAGTTAACCTTGGTTTTTAACTAAAGCTCAAAACCTCAATAAAAAGCGTTTAGGTGATAATCATTTTCTTTTTATACTTCTCCAAAATGGTAGCTGTAAAAAGCAAAATAATTTTGTTAGTTACATTTACACTTAGTAACATAATTTCCAAATATGAGGCATGTGAGTATGTTTAATTTATCATAATTGGTTGGATTATATTTTTCATATAGATTCCATATATTTACTTTGATACTTATTTTGATATTTTGAGTTGAACCTACTGTGAAAGTGTTTTTTCTTGCAGAAAAATGAGGGAAAAAAAAAAACAGCATGTGCTAGATGGTTAATTTATGATTTTTGTATTTTGCTTAATTATTATGTTTTTTTTAGGTCTAGAATTCATCAATTCAGAAAATTAAAGATGGTTTTAAACTAATCCAAAGCATCTGCTTTAGAAAAAAATATGACCAAAAATTGGAATTTAGGTAAATTAATATTCTCTTTTTAGATTGCAAAAGCTCCAACAGGAAAGCCTGTTATCATTGCATCAGCAAACACTACAAAATCTATACAACTTTCTAAACGAACCAACTCTAAAAAGAAACGAGTGAACGTACCTAAATTGAAGAGATCTCAATAACAAATGTAAGATCATAATTTTAATAAAATTGGATATTCAGAATTTTTTATATAGAAAAATTAATTGACTTTTTGTGAATGTGTATGCAATGAGCTCTGCAAAAGATTGATATTTTTGAAATTAGGAAAAAATCAGTTCACAGTCATGGTAACAAAAAATTTCAGACAAAAAAAAAATTATTGCAGTTGTTTTTGTATTAAAGAATCAACATTTGTCTATTTTTTGGAGAAAAAAAGATGTTTGAAATGTACCCATTTAGGATTTTTTTTACATAAAAAGTAAAGAACATTGGCATTTTAGAATAATTTTTTTTTTTTTTTCATGATTGCCGATTGAATTCTTTAATACTCTGATGTGTTTTGTTTCTATATGCTTTTATTTATTTGTATAGGATACAAATAACTTATTTAAAGGTTTTTATTAAATTTACGCTTTATCTCTTCATCTTATTAGTTTGGTATAGGTCTTAGTTTATAGGTTTTTTTCCCTAATATTAAATTTAGTTTATTGTAATATATTATAATATAGTATATTAGTAGTTATTAAATTTAGTTTTTTCTCCCTTTTGTTTTAACTCTTTTTTTAGTTTTATTCTTGGACTTCTGGCATAGCTGATAGAGTCCTATAAATTTACCCATGTTCATCTGTCTGTTTGCTCATTTTTCTCCAAATCCTTTTTTTTTTTTTTTCTGAAATTTTGGTATGAAGTGTAAGTAAGTAAGATCATAATGGAAAGTAAGTGAGAGTATTTTTTTTTTAAACATTCTCGTTTTTTGGTACTAGACCCGAATATGCCCAAATATAGGCATTTTAGGCCAAAAATCGATATTTTTTGAATTTTCTCAAGAAGTTACACTCCAATTATGAAATTTTGTATTTTATTAGGAAATATTATTTTAATAAGTTTGGCATGTTTGCCATTATCAGGCTCAGTCCTAAGGACCTAAAACATTTATGCCTAAATATAATATTTTTGACATTTTATATAAAACTGTTCATTAACATTTTTTTAGATTTTGCTTGAAGCTAAGGATCATACAGGGAATTTGTTGTTCTATGCTTGTTGAAAATTTTGTTCTTCAGGCCTATGCTAAAAACATGTCAAATTATTAAAAATTGAATTAAAAATTTTATCTTGTTATATCGGCTATCTAAAAAAAGTCTATTGGGTTCTGTTAGAAAAAATCATATTTTGTCCAAAAATAATATTTGTATTTTTCTTTAAAATTAAGTTCGATTCTGCTGAAATGTTAGAAAATTTCTGATAATCCAATTTTTTTTTGAAAACGAAAATTGTGACAATTTATTTGCCAATTTAATTTCCATCGTTAGTCACCAAGTGCTTGTTTTTCTTGTCTTATATATTTACTGATCTTTTATGAAAGATCACATCTTAAATTCTTGGGTTAATTGCTTGTAATATGGCTACAATTAATTATTTGATCATGTTCAAAGTCCAAACAAATAATGAAACTATTACTGCTACAGATGGTTTTATGATATCAGTGGTAAATCATTAAAAAATTATTCTCTATAATAACATGAGTTTTCTTGTTTTAAATATCATTCTGCCTACTGACCAGAAATTTTTGGTAAATATTATCTTGTTTAATAACAATGTATGCAAGAGCTAAGCTGCCTGGGGAAACCAAGCAGACTGGAAATTTTCTTTTGCTGATTTACACCTTTTTCATAGATATCCTTCTTGTTTCCTCTTAAAAATTTCATCCTTTTATTAAGGCCTTTTTTGTATAAAAATTATTTCTTATTTGTAGAATTGACACTGTTAGGGAGCATGCTTCAAGTCATCTTACCAAACTATCTCCAAATGATGATCCATCATTTGAAACTCAAACTTCGTTAGCCATCCAACTAAGATCATTAGAAAGTATTGATCAAAAATTAACCGACATTATGAATGACATGAATAATATTGATACAGAGTTGATAAGAGATTCCATTGAATTCGTTCCATTGATATCATCTAAAGTTTTTAAAGATGGTTTAAAGTTGGATGATAGCAATCTTCAATTATGTCAAATATCATCAGAGTTAGCACCGATTAATGAAACTTTTGAGATGAATAGTTTTTCAAGTGACAATATTTTAAATCAGCAGTTGGCTTCAGCCCAGCTAAATAACAATGGCAGTCAAGAAGAAAATAGCAAAATTGAAGAGGTAACACCAAAAGAATCAGACAAATATGAAGCCCAAATTAATGATGTATAGTATTTATTTAAATTTCACCTGAAACAAGCTATTTTTTCATTATAGGAATTATATAAAACACAATTCCTCTTCAAAATTATCTGATAAGTTACTTTTAAGTTAGACAACAAGGTAACTAAATGATGCTTGAAAAAAAGATCACCAAAAAAAGGGATCAAATATTGGTTTTAACTTATGTGTTAGTTAGTTTCAATATTTAACTCAAAATGGTGTTGAAAAAGTTTTTAAATCTAAATAACCTAATTTAAAAGTTTTTCTTGCAGGATAAAAAAACAGAATAAAATCTCTATTGATAGTTATATATTATACAATAATAAGAAATTGACCTCTCTCTGTATAAATTATCTAAATTCTAACAAGAGAATCATAGTTCAACCAAACTATTTTATTAAAAATTGCTATTCATTAAATGTAGTCTACGTACGTGTGGTCATTTCCATGTTGATCAGTACGTGAAATGGGAAGCTTCTATTATAATAATTTTGGGAACCATATATTAATGTGAAGCATTGAAAATTGAAAAATAAGCATTGAAAATTTCTGAATTTAATTAAGTTGCAGTTATTTAACAAAGTTTTTTATTGGGATAAGATTTTTTCTGTCATATATTTTTATGCTTCTATAATTAAAAAAACATAGTTAAAAAAGATTAAAATAAAAAATATGAACTATTTTCACAAGTTTGACAATCGGTTTGAAAAGAAATAAACATAAAAGATTTAAAAATATTTATATTTAATTAACCACCTTATAAAACGCTTTAATGGTATCTATTTGAAATGGTTACATATGCATTGATGATTTTATACATTTTTCAGTCTTTTTTTAAGAATTTGCAGCTCCAGCTCAATTGGCATTAACGGTGAAAAATTCTCTATAGAAAGGAAGGTTTTTTTTGCTGACTCTGCAGAAAATTTGTGCAGGTTTTTTGGCTGAAAATTGAGGTAAAATTTGAGGTGAAATTCGTGCATGTTTTTTCATATTTTGTCTCACCTCACTATTTCTTTATTAATAATATTTGAACAATAGAGAATAATTCAATCGAGAAAATATTGTTTTGCCTCCCCATTTCTTTATTAATAATAATTGAACAGTAGAGAATAATTCAATCCGGGCAATAGTTAACAAATCAAAATTAATTTCAATACTTTTGACAGAGAATTTTATTTAAACATTGAACAAAACAAAAACATCCCATTCGAATGATCTCTTAATCTATTGTTTTAATATTTACATTCGTGTCTTTAAACTTAAGTGTTAAGTTAAATTTAAATTCATTTTAAATTGTAATATATTTTAAATTAAAAATAAAATTTATTTTATTTCACTATAATACGATATATGTATACCATATACAATCAAATCATTTTTTTGTGTAATCTATTCTTCCAGTAGATCAAACCAAACCAAAATTAATTTTAATACTGTCGTTAGAGAATTTATTTCTCTTTACAGTTTTATTGTATGTTAGTCACAGGTAGCATAAGAAAATTTTTTGGTTGTTGAATTCTGTTGCAGTTTTCTTCTATTACCACATACCATACCATTTTTAACTTTGGCTTGCCAAAAAGCTTGTCATGCTTTTGCAAACATTTATATATTGATAAAAATATCTTGATTAACATTTTTATCCTATAAGTCACTGATGGTCATTATGCTTAGTCATCTTTGCATCAGAGGCAATTAATTATTTGTCTGTTTTAAAAATATCCCAAAGGTGTATGCCCTACATTTTGATTATCAAGCTATAATTATTTGATTTAGAATTGATTTTTTATGTCATTCAAACTAAATGTATAAATTTCAGTAGTTTATTTAGTTATGTTTCTTTTTTAACTATTGAGGTCAATTCATATTTATTGTAGATTTCATATTGTATATTATCAAAAGCCAAGTTTTAATTAAAAGAATTCAATTTCTAATTTTCAATTTGAATCAGGCATATCTCATAGCTTATTTGATAATTTTTTGTTGCGCTGTGTTTATTTTAAATCATTTTATGTTTAAATTTCTCTTTGAAAGGTTTTATATTTTAAAAGAAATGCAATTGATTAATTTTATTGAATGGAAGAGTGTATATATTTCCTTTTTTTAAAACATTTCTTATATCTTTTTTAATATAATTTTACGTTTTCTTATCATTTTTCTTTTTTCGGTATAGGTTGAGAATTTTGGAGATATAAATAAAGCAGATTTAGTGACTTTATCATCAAGTAAGATAAGTATACATCTGAAAAAGAGAAGGCAAGTTCACAATGAGAAAGAACTTACACAAAAAGACAAAACAAATGTATGTATAATTAAAAATTTTTTTTTTGTATTTTCTGCAAAATGCTCTGATTTTGCTTAAGGAAGTAAATAGCCACAATTTTGTGTATGTCAGGAAAGATGATTTATGATAATCCCATAGATGGTTTAGTCAAAAATATTGGTTTTATCTCCAAGATTTCACAGATTTTTTGGTACCAAACGTGTTAGACGGTTGTCGATTTAGCTTTGTAAAATTTCGCAAAGAAGGAATGCGTTTAGTTTCAGTGTAGCAAGGAATTTATTTTGAAGACAGCATTTTTCAACTGTTACTATGTCATTCTTCCTCTTAGTAAAAATTTTGAGAATTTTCAGCTAAATTTTAAAATGGTTAGAGGATTATGAAGCTGCTGGTGGAAAAGATAGCCTGCTTAGCTATTTTTTTCATAACTGGAGCATTTTAGTTACTAAAATTGTGCTTACTTCCTGGTGTGTGTGTCTTTCGAAGAGAAAACATCAACAGCATCATTACCTTTGTCATCACTATCATTATAAGCATTTATTATTGTTGGCTTTTGAAGCAACATTTTATCCAAAGTTTTTAGTGTTTTTAAAGCTAGATGCCCTTTTAATGCCAACTGCTAAAAGCTATAAAGGAACCTGGGTATTTTAATTTGGGGCCTCACACTAGGAGCCACCCAAGGCTAATGCCCATCTACTATCCAAGTGAGCTGTTCATGTCAGACACCAAACCCGTATTTCTTATATTTGGTGGTAACAATTAACGATCACTTTTTTTTACTCCTAGCTTTTGTTCATGTGAATTGTTCTTTATTAGGCTCCTCATGGAGCCAATGGAGATTGGGACGGGTTGTTGATTTTTCTCTGTCTATCTGTAAAATTTTCTCCATTAACATTCTTGAACTTTCTCAATCAAATTAAGATATGAAATCATTAGCTCAAGAAAGTGAAAATTTTTTCCTGTACTGGGCTGAATTAATTTTATTTTTCGACTGAAAATAATAGTTTTGAAATATTCTGCAAGATTGCGTGTTGGAACACTAGGTTAAAGCTCCAATATTTTGATAAAAACTATTTTAATTTTAAAGATGTTAAGTCATAAGTCTGGCTATAATACCACTTGATTTAAAGATGTTTTGTA
>JAUZNK010087616.1:0-12732 GCA_035046665.1 Euphysa ruthae | reverse complement strand
AATAAACTAATTAACACCTTTCAAAAACACTTGATTTCGAGCCTACGCTATTCCTATAAAAACCTTAAAATTTTTAACTGCAACTAGCCTGATGATAGGAGCAGCATAACTTCTGAAACGTCGCTCAATAAAATTTTGTAACTCATGACATGCGTTTTATCTCTTTAATTATTAATGCCTGAGTTGACAAACACAAATATTTTTGAAATAAAACAGAGTGTCTGTTTGTATACATGTTTCACTACTCCTATGTACTGGGGAAGGCTACGAGTCTAAAGCTTTCTGGGGAGGATCGGAACAATCCATGGAGTGTCATAAAAAAAATTTTTTTTTTTTTTTTTGAAAATTTTCAAAAATTCGAAAAGTTTGATTTTATTTTGATTTAAAAACCGAAAAAGTGACTGAAATTATATCAGCCAAAAAGGACAAGAAAAAGCGTGAGAATACAATATGAATACAATGAATACAAGGTGATTGTACTAAATTACATTGCAAAACGCAACAAAGAGATAACTTTTTTCGTATGACGGTTTATAAACTAGAAACTACCACTAATTTGTTCTATTGACGACAATGAATTAAAAGGCAGTTTTATTTTAGATTTTAATTACATTTTAAATGATTTGAATAATGAACTTCCTTCTCTCGCCAATATAAACTATACTTTCATTTAAAAAATATCAGCTAGTAATGTATAAATAATTCAATTAAGGAAAAATGTTAATTAACGATTTTAATGATCATTGGCATAGTTCAATCTATATTTTATTAAAATCAAAGGCCTATATTTATAAAATTACCATATAACCGCGCATATGTTCAGGTATTATTGGGTCACGACCATGAATGGGATGATTTTTAAACCATGATATTGAAGATGCAGGCGGGAGAAGTTTGCTTTTACGCTCCAAAATTTGTTCCTTTATATTACTAGATTTAGGATGTTTTGCTGTGCTTTGTGAGAAGTGTTTCAAATCGCCAATATTACTGAGACAATCATCAGTATTGACAAAAAAGGAATTTAAAAATTATATATTTCTTTATAATGTTATAATACTTCAATTAGATCCCTGGGTCGTTAAAAAGAAGAAGAAAATAATACAGGCCTTCCAATGAAAAATTATGTCCCGCGTAAAATAAAGCGCACATCCTTATTTATTTTCGATTTTACTAACGCGATCCATTACGCTCTTCAAAAGTCTACGCGATTGATTAAAAGTTTACCAGAACCGTTTACAGCGACTATAACTTTATCATGGTAAAGCCTGATGGTAAATATTTCCATAGGGCAATTATAGTTGTTAAAAATAAAAAAAATTCAACCAATTCATTTCCCTGGTTCATGGTGGGTGTTAAAAAAAGGAGGGTAGTTTAATTGAAGTACTATGTTAGATCGATACAAGAAAAGAAAAGATTTCCTTCCCTATTACAAACCTCACTATAAGTACCTTTTTTATCAGCAGTAAAAACATAGCTGTGCTTAAGTATTGAGACAATGAAGAATTGCAAAAAAAAAAGTGTTATGCCTAATGCTGTTGAACTTGAACTAATTCTTGAAGAACTGTGTGAAATACTTGGCGATGAAAATACTGAAGATTGGGACAACCACTGGCCAACAGCAGAAATAGATACTCCTGAATCAGCAGAAGTAGCTTGAATTGAAACAGTAGAGGGAAGCTGAGAAACAGTGAAAGTAGCTGAAAGTGAAATAGTAGGTGGTGGTAAAATAGAAATGGGTGTATGTGAAACAGAGGAAGTAGGAGGACGAGATAAAATAGTAGAAGCTTTTCTCAAAAGATTAGATTTGTGGTGAAAAGAAATAGTAGCGAAATATCGATGAGAAAAGTTAGACTAATAGCGCTCAGAAAAATTAGAGGCAGACGATAGACAAGAAGTAGGCAAAAGATAACGAGAGATGTTGGATGATGTTTTTTTATCCAAGGGGAACCAACTGGTGCCATTCGATTTCCAAAGGAAGCTAAATTAATAGTAAAGTTAAAACAAAACTGATTTCAATAATTTTTTATAATATCAATTTCAGACAAGAAAGACCTAATACAGATTTACTCATCAATAAAACGATACTGGTTCTCAAGTTATAACCCTTTTTAAAGTTGGTGAAAAACACAAAAATCATCTGAGTTAATTTTTTTGAATTCTTTATCATTCTATTTTATAATAAGGCCTTCCTTTTCTGGAAAAGAAAACAGTATGAGGGTGAAAAATTTCACAAGATAGGCAATAGGTTTTTAAAAAATAATAAACAATAGCTTCTCTTTATTAATAGGCTTTAAACTTTTAACATTATGTAACAGGTCCAGTCTGCAATAACCGTTTTTTGTTTTTACAAAAACATTTACAATTAATCTACTACGTATGTATCTAAATCTGTAATGTTCATGTCGTTGTAGCGATTGTTATCGTTGTTCAAAACAAATAAATTTTAATATTTTTAAACATAAAAAAAAATAAAAAAAATATTTTCATGGGTGTGGAGGCCTAGTCTTCCAGAAAAGGACTGATAAATTATGTTATTTTCCACCTCTTGATTACATTAAGTAAGTAAGGGAAACTCGTAAAAGAATACATAGCCCTATCATGCAAAGTTCATCTTTGTTCTTTTGTAAGCGAAATCTGTCTGGCAAACACAATCAAAAACCACCTTAGATAAATTAGCATGAAGATTGGACAATCTGCAATGCAAACATGTTATATATTGCTTGTTACATGATGAAATTTTGGATTGATGGATGTTGAATTTGAAGTTGGCGACAAAAATATTGAAGATTGAGTGGGCCGCTGATGAGCAGTAAAAGTAGGTCCTGAAACAGCAACATGGTGTAATATAATTTATTCAAGGTCTTATTCAGATTTAAAGCTATAATTTACCAACGCTTTCACAACGCTATCAGTGGTGTACACTTAGATTTTAGCCACTAGTCCTGTTGGACAGTTCATTATTTAAAAAAATAGGATTTTTACTAGTCCACAAAAGATATTGATTGTCCTTAGTGTTAAATTATAGTAGGCCTTGAAGTAAGTACTGGTCACCGGCAAAAAACTATAGATGACCGGCATAAATATTAAAGGAATTAATTTTATTGTAAGTCATAGGTTTGATCGGCTTGACGAAAATACTTATTTAACTTCCTGTTTAACCTCCTGTTTAACAAATTATAGAGAGAAAAATGGAAACTTAAAAAAATTAACTGTCCGGTCGGACTGTGAAGAATTATAGTTTTTTTTTTTTTTTTTTTTTTTTTTGCATCAAGGTTTGACTGTCTGGTACCTGGATTATCAAATACGATTCAATAACGACTCTGAAATTATCAAACAAATGAACAGACAAACAAAATGTTCTTAGTTAACTTTGTTTATAGTGACATCATTTCCACGATCATTGTTGATCACCAAAATTTCCTTTCACATCCATCAAATGGTATTTTTTTTTAACGTTTGTTTAAAAATATATTTTTATTTTAATTCAATTTAAGGATTGTGGGTACGCTAATTATGATAATATGATTTGCAAAATTTGTGTGATCTTTGACATTACTTAGAATTTGAGTCGAAATCCTTAGTTGCTGAATATTTTAAGCTTAATAAATTTAAAATACTTAGTATTTCAAACAGATACTGGGCATTTTAATCGAAATACTTAGTATTTCGATGCGTTTTTTTCTTGTTATTAAATTAGTTATTTTCTTGTTTATAATTGTTATTATTATTATTGTTATAATTATTATTGTTAAGAAATTGTAAACAAATGTTTTTATTTATCAATGACTTAATTTTTACGTTTTCTTTTTATCTTTTTTTATCTTTATTTGTAAAGTGAAAATATTGGGTGTTGTAAGCTATGGCAAACCTGCACATGACGGTAAATAGTCCTCCTGCTCCAACATATGTTGTGTTAAATACTTTACGGAAAAAGTAAAAATAATAAAAAATTATTTTATTTGCAAGTGAACAATGTTACCAATATGAGGGCTATGTCACTGGATGTAAGGTAACAATATAACCGTACCCTAAAATCCTAAAATAGTTAGTAAACCTTTGAAAAACTGATCTACTCCATTCAGATTGTATTCATTTCTCACCAGTTTCAACTGTTTGACAGAACTTCAATTTGGTTTTCGATCCAAACATTCAATCTCTAATGCTCTCATAAGTATAACTGAAAAAATCAGGGAGGCTCTTGATACTGGCCAATTTGCTTATAAGATTTTTATTGATTTTTAAAAAGCATTTGATACTGTGGATCATAGTATTCTAATTAGAGTATTATGGTATTCGTGGCATAGTAAAGGATTGGTTTCAATCTTGTTTACATGAGCGAAAACATTTTGTCGTCATTAATGGTTACAAATCTTTTCTTAAATCAATAATGTGTGGCGTTCCTTAAGGTTTGTGCTAGGATCTCTTTTATTCTTGATTTACATTAACGACTGACATTCTTTTGTAAAATTCTCTGTCAATCAATCAATCAATAATAACTTATTTTCCAAAAAAAAAATCCTACAACCAAAATTATGTATTAATAATTATGTATGCAATTATTTCTAAAATAAATTTATCGTTATTACAAAAGATTTTATAAAAATGATGGTTGAATTGGATGGAGCCACTCATATAAAAATTTGACCAAAGGAGTGACACCATTTGATAGTTCTTGATAAAAACATAATAACAACTTTAATTAAAAATTTATTTTGTTTTTTTGATTAATTTATTTAATATAATTGTAGAAGATCATCGAAAGTCAAACTTATTATGACATGACCACCCACGGCAGGGCTCGAAACGGAGGCTTAGCGCATATAAAGCGTATGACTTACCTCTGAACCAAAGCCGATGAATATATGTTTAGCTAAATCACATCTGTTCAGAGTAGATTCTATGGATATCCTGAAGTTTACGGTCCGATTCAGAATTTTATTTTTTTGCATATTTTACGGTCCGATTTAAAAAATATTTTTTAAACAAAATTAATTTTAATACAACTTTTTTACTATATTTTCAGGGAGTTGTATATAGCAATTTATTAATAAAAGTATAGAAATCATGAAGATGTTAACCCCCTGGTGAGGTTATGATATCTATTGAAAGAATGTTATACAAAAAAAAAAAAAAAATGTTTTAGTCGAAAAAAATGGTATGTCGTTTCTATATAGTGAAACGAAAAATTTTTTTTAATATGTTTTTTAATAAGAATATATTTTATTTAAAAATGAAGGACTTTTGCTACGTTTCAATTTAATTTACTGTTTATAACACATCCGTTTTTATTGACAGACATGAAATTAAATGTTAAAACAATATGTTTGGGAATGTTCGAAATGGAATGTTGATACTTTTGCTTAACGTTAAAATAAATTTTGATTATAATGCTAACTCGAAATTTCTTTTATAATTTACAGAATAAACTGTGGAATAGCGAAAACGTGTATTAATTATGCCAAAAGCAAGAAATCCAATCTGACTGTAAATAAATTGCTTCACCATCACGACCGTCATAAGCATCACCTCCGCCACCAGACAATAGACATTAAACGTTCATTAACATCTGCTTTTTATCTAATTTTGAGGTTCTCCCCTATGTCATGTCACCTAATGGAAAACCCTGGTCAAGACTTCATGAATTTTTTTCGATAAGATTTAGGATTCTATAGTTTGCAATGACATCTTGTTTAAACAAAAGTAATGTCAAGATCATAATATTTATTTAATTCGTACATGATAGTTATTTCGTAAGTTTATATGTTGTGATCAATTTTATATTTATGTATATATTAATTTTTAATAAAATAATTTATGTGTTATATACTTATATTTATATGTAATATTTTTATATGCTTAAGATTTTTAACTGTTACACATAAATAAAGCAACAAAAAAAAAAAAAAATTAAAAAATTAAAAAACTTAAAGACTTAAAAAATTGAAAAAACACAGTTAAATTACAATTGTAAACGCAAAGAAAATTGCCCAATGAACAGAAATTGTAGAGCAACCAATTTAATTTACAAATGTACTACCTCAAATTTCCGATAAACCAGACAAAGTATACTAACCACAAATGATTTTTCAACAATAAAAAATAATTGAACAAAAACTCTTTCAGAGTTTGTCTAGGATACAAAAAAAAAAAAAAAATTATTATTTTGGTTTATTTTAAAAATATGAAAATATTTCAAAAAAACTCCCACTTTGTCACCAATAGAAATTATATATTATTTCTGATAAAAATCAGACAAAATTAATGTGGCAAAAATCAGAATTGATATAAAAATATTGCCACCATGAGAATAGATTTATACTCGCTAATTGTAATGCAAATGATTACTGTAGATTAAAATATTACTTTAATTTTCTTTAATAATAAAAAATTGTATGTAATTGAAACATTGTTTTTGATTTCCAAATTTCAAATATTTATTTAATCATGTTTTCTTAATTAGCAGCCAATCTTATAAGATAAAATAAAAATATAAAATAACAGCTTCTCAATCAATCAATAATTGTTCAATCCTTCAACGAAAATTTATAATCATAGTTATTTTTTAAAAAATTAATAATATTACAAAAATTATTAAAAAAAAAAGAGATTCAATTGGATGAAGCCACTCATAAAGAAAAACAGGTCAAAGGAGTGACATGATTTGATAGTTCTTGACAAAATCTTATGCAAAAAGTGATTAAAAAAATAACCAGACAAAATAAAAGGAGAAAAAAAAAAAAAAATGGAAGAGAATATTAGTCTGAATAACTAAAATCAAAAATTAAAGAGAGACTTTAATGACATCTTTTTGAATTGATACTGTTTTAAATGGAGAAAGGAGGGAGTTGGAGTTTCAGATTCACTTACAAAAGAGACAGGAGATTTATTCCAATCACTGCATTGATAAATGCTATAATACTTACTGTACTTTTGCGTTTCATGGGATGAAGCATAAAGTTTACCATCATCAAGATATCTTATTAAATGTTTATGAGTTATTCAAGTTCAAGTAAAGAAATTCAAAATTGAAGATGAAGGATTTTTGTTGATAGAATCGAACACGAAAAGATTTGCTGTTTTTACCATAAGGGAGTTTTTAGTCCTTTAAATGATTCCATTTAAATTATATCAGATCTAAAGGGTTGAAAGTTTATAATTTGAATATACTGTCGTTGAACTGAAATTATTTTATGGATATGATAATTTCCTGTTTGCCCCAAGATGTTACAGCAGTAAATGAGAAGAGAAATAAAGAAGTCGATATTTTTAAGAGTAGGTTTATCAAGAAAATAAATTTTACATCGCATACTGTTAGATCTGTTTAAATCTATGTTCATCTATGTTAAATTGCCATGAAGTTTAGAATCTATTAAAACGCCAATGTAATTAAAAATGGTCTATATTCTTTAGATCGAAATTTACAATTTTACAAATGGATTGTAATGTTTTACTGATGTACAGAAGATTTGTGTGATCAGAAAAGTGATGAACAAAAGAGAACTTGACAGATTTATGTAAGTCATTAATATAAATCAAGAATAACAGAGGGCCTAAAACAGATCCTTTAGGAACACCACATACAATAGATTTAAGAGAAGATTCATACCCATTAATAGAAACAAATGGTTTGCGATCATATAGATAAGATTGAAACCAATCCTTTGCTATGCCATAAATGCCATAATACTCACAGTATCAAAAGGTTTTTGAAGATCAATAAAAAAATCCTCACGCCAAATAACCATAAAATTATCTCACCGAATCAAATGCTACTCATACTTTGAGTGGGCGATACCCGGACTTGAACCCAGAACTTTACGGTTGGGAGTCAGATATCTTACCAACTGAGTTATCCGGGTATTAGAGTGGTTGAATGTTTAGATTTTTAGGTTGAAACCCAAATTGAATTTCTGTCAAAAAGTTAAAAACATCAGTTTTTCAAGAAGTTTTCTAATGTTGGATAAAAGTGAGATTGATTTTGGTCTAGTTATTGCATAAAAATTTAGAACATTTTTTGTATAAGGGCAGAAAAGAAGAGATTTTCAGAATGTCAGGAAATGTACCATTTTTGAAGGTGATATTAAAAAGTTTAGCAAGAATGGGAGAAAATTCGTTATTGAAATCTTTAAGAATTTTCTAGATTTCAAGTTTGATATGAGTGAGGAAATTTCAAGTTGGATCAGTAGGAGAAATAAGTAAACTATAAAGATTTGGATGTTTAAGATAATTATGAAAGGTAGTATAAGAAGAGTGAATGTTAGTTTTAAGTTTTTTACCAATGGAGGTGAAGAAAGTATTCTAGCTTTTTGAAATATGTGTGCGGTTATATAAGTTATTTTCTTGCAAATATAATAATAATAAGATGAAATTGTGTGATTTTAAAAATTTTTAATACCTTTCCAAGTCTCAAGGAGATTATCAGTATTCTCAGAGAAAAAAGAAGAGAAACTTTTTTTTACTAACTTAAATTAAAGTAGTTAACATGTACTTCAAGATCTTAAGTAGCTCTATGTTCAATAGTTTTTGCTCTTAACAGTTTACCATGTATGATGTTACACTTTTAGATAGATTTTAAAATTCCTTTTGTTTGTGATCCATGGTTTAAATTTACGACTTTTAATATTCATCTTTTTTAGTGGAATATGATGATCTAACAGAGAAGTCATTTTAGAGAAAAAAGAATCAAAGCAAAGATTTCCATCAAAGTTATATATAATTATTAAGCTCATTATCCCAGTTAATTTCTAGAAAATAAGAGAGGAAACTATCCTTATCGTAGATCTACGCAAAATATTATGTTTACGTGGAACAAAAGTTTTTTTAAAGTCAGTACAAATTCAAAGTTGAGGTAAGTGATCAGAGACTGGTGTAGTTAAATTTCTAGATAAAATTCCATTATTTGTGAGATTAGAAAAAAATATTATCAATAAGTGTTTTAAATCGATCTGTTATTCTTGAAGAAAGAATGATAAAAGGAAGAATATTTTAAGAAGTAACTATGTTAAAGAGTTCAGAAGTTTCATTATTAATACAGCATTGTATATAATAGGTCAGTGTTAAAGTCACATAATAGTAATATAGATTTATTTTCAGATGATAGTTTAAAAAGAAGAGAAAATAAGTAATTATTATTATTAAAATCATTTATATTCACACAGGGATGTCTTTAAATACATCCAACAAAAATATTTGATTTTTTAGGACAGACTGTTTTGAGTTAGGTTTGTACATCAACAAAATCATTTTTGCATTTATAGTTTAAATTATTAAGATATATACAAAAGAGATCTTCCACAGAAAGATTCCATAGGAGTGTCTTCAAAATTAAAACCTTTAAGTTCAGTTGAAACAGAGGGAGGGGTGTTTTTCCTCATTGAAAAACATGAGTAAATAAAAAACATAAAAGCTTCTTGCATCATTAATTACTTGAATAAATGCATAAACTTTTAATAATAGTTTATTTTAGCTTGGTCAATTTTTCCAGCTAGGAGATGGCGTTTAGTCATCTAGTGTATAAACTCATGATAAAAAGGCTTTGTGTCAAGTGTCAATATTAGCATAAGTAGTTTGGCATTAGCAATGGTATCCAGGTGTGTAAAAACTTTGCAATAACACTTTCATTAAAATATTTAAGATTGTCTGTTTTACATGTTAGCATTTCAAGACTAAGTCTTGCTATAAAAAATCTGCTTTTCTGATTTATTTGCTGCAAAAGTAAATAAGTGTCTATGATGATATTGATAACGGTGACGATGATGAAGATGGTGACGGTGACAGCAATTTATTTCAAAATTTAATCAAATGAAATTTACTATTGTTAATATTTCCGATCTAGCTTCTGCATGATTTTCAAAATTAATGTAATAAATGGATGAACTGGAAAGTTGCCCTCTGAATGCACCTAAACCCTCAAATAAACCAAAAATTGTTTCTACGCACCATCATAAGAATTTATGTTTGACACCAGAGAAGCAAGTTAAAGTTATCAAAGAAGGTGTGGTGAAGAAGAAACCTATCAAAAAAAGTCTAGCGTTCTGTGAAAGCAAAATCAAAGATATGAATATTGAATGTCCGTAAGTTTTTCTGAATTGTTTAACATATGCAAGTTTTTTAAGGACAAACTCTTTAAGAATACTGGAATTACTTCAAAGGTAAATTTTTTATGAAACATTTTACAAATATAGATAAAATAATATTAGATATATGCTTAGTTTAGAGATTAAAAATTTAAAATCTTTATTTGAAAAATTTTTTTTTTTGTATTAAATAATGGTCATTAGGGTAAAATAGAAATATTTATTCCAAGTTGAGTTTGTTTAGAACATTATTTACGGTTATTTAAGGCTGTGGTCACTTTCGTACTAAAATAATCCTGAAAATTTATATGTTTTATATGTTGGACCTCTATTAAAGCTGATAGTGTTCTATAATTTACGCACATCTTTTCATGTTTTGTTTTATAAAATATGTTGGTAAGTTTATATTTAAAATATAGGATAATAAGGAAAACCGAGTGATTTTACTTCCTTGAAAAAACATTTCTATTTTCTGTGTGCCTAAATATGCATAAGTTGTTGTAAATTTAAGCCTAAAAGCAATGTGATTTTCTTGAAATTAATGCATTTCTTTTTTGAAATCTTCTTTGGTAAAGAACAACGGAGGGTTATTTTTTGGTAAATGGACAATGGCGAAATTACCAAATAGCCCATCTAAATCAATCATGACTAAATATCATGCAAAATAGAATGATTCTGGTGTCTATTTTGCACCTATGAAAAGAAAGGTTCACATTATCATCTGCATTCAAGGTTGTTGATTTAAACTTTATACAAACTTTATATGTATATAAGATTTATAGCCATATATCTAGGTTTTGTATAGTAGTTAGTATTGAAAAGTCGCAAAAATAAAAATTTTTTTTACTTGTTCCAAATTTTTGAAATACATTTATCAGGCGTATGATATAGTGCACGAAGGAGCCCAATTTTGGTGCACATCCTAGATAGAATCCTTATATGTAAATAAAGAAAGTCGAAAATTACACTAATAATAAATTTGTAAATAGTAAAAAATTATCAGCTAAATTAAAATTATCTCATATTTAGATTATTATAAAAAATTTATAAAACTATAATTTTATGTAATTACTTTCTTTAATATAATTAATTCTTTAATTTAATATAATCAAAATAATATTAGTTCATTAACATTAATCAAAAATTACAATGTAATATAGAAGAACATGAAAATCATAATAACTAAGATATTGTAGGTTGTTAACCGATAAGCCTGTATAATATAAAGGTTATCGAACTAAGCTGATTTACGCAACTTTTTTTAACTAATGTTTGCCACTACATTCAAAAGTCAGGTATTGCTGTAACGATTTAACTTTGATAGGCTCTACTACTTACCTAAATACGAAATTGGTACACAGAGTTCAAAGTTCACTCTTAAAATTTCCATAGAACAACATAAATGCATGTAAATTGACTGAGGTTTATAATTTAAAGTATTTTTGGCTGTCAAAATAGTTTTGTCACCCTGAAGATTTTTACCCTTTTACCACTTAAAATTAAAGCATCAAACATCAATTTTAAGGCATAAACACCTTCAACATTTTATGTCTCTTCTAAATATAGTCTTGTTTAAAGCTTATTTTCTCATATTTAATATAAAAAGCAACAAATAATGCCAAAAACACAATGTTATACTATATAACAAAGTAAGTTACACAATACATTTTAAAATTATATTTCAGTAAATAACATACAAAAGTAAAAATAGCTATTCTATAGAACTTCCTTTGTTCATAAACCGTGATTATTTTGCTCGATAATATTTATTAAGTCAATTTCAGAAATTTTGTAAACACGACCATTTGCTAGTGGAGCAATTAGACTTAAAACATAATTTGATGGCAGCACCCAACAAATATCTTCTCTAGTGGGCTAAGAAAAGCTTTGATTGGGACCATGTGGATGCATGAATTGTGTTTCATAATCTCCTTCTGCTTCATTTTTCTTGGTTACTAGTCCAAACCACTAAAAGTTGTTGTATTTGTAAACAACATAATCCATATGTTTATAAACAGCCTGTGGAACAATTTCGCATCTGCACGAAATTGAATTTCTGGAATCTTTTTGCTGACTTACCCTTTTAAAAAAATTGTAGCTTTGTTAATTGGAATAAAATGATGGAATGTTCTCTTTCCTGGCAAGGCTCTTCCCATAGCATTATAAATTTGATATTTTTTTATATTGGTTGTACAGAATTCAAACATCTTATCTACATCAACTTATGTCCAGTTACTGTTCTTTTCAAACTAGTTTGTGCAGTTAGTCTTTTTATTGTGTCGCTAATGCCGTCCCAAGGAGATTTACTATGGTTTGTAGCAAAAAAACCCCATCCAGTATCATAGTCTTACTTGTGATGGCAAAGTTTAATAAAGTTTTTATATTGTGCTGTACTAAAAAGTATTTAATATTATTAATATGTGGAAAATTTGCCTTTATGTAGTTAGTAATATGCTCTTGTGTTTTACAGTCAACTCTCTCTAATTCGAACTCTCAGGGGGATTTGAAGTTTGTTCGAATTACAGAAAGTTCGAATTATACGAGTTTTCACCAAAACTTTATATATGCCTAATTTTCAAAAGTAAGGATGTTTTCTATGAGATATATTGTATTTATCTGGTAGGAAAATAGGTTGGAGGAATGAATTAAGCGTATT
>JAUZNK010087605.1:0-12734 GCA_035046665.1 Euphysa ruthae | reverse complement strand
ATATATATATTTATTTATATGTATACTTTTATATAGAAATGTATATCAGTAATAATTCCAATGTAGGGTATACATGCATGTATACGTATAAGAATAAATGTGTATATATTTGATTCATTAGTTGTTACACAAATTTGAAATTTCGATTCTTTGTTTGTTTAAAATATTAGTGAGGCAAGATGCTTTTTTGGAAATGAAGATGAAATTGAGACAAACAAAAATTTCGAATTTATGGAAGTTATGTGCAAATGTTCGTTTGGACAGAATGGATCGCCATGCAGCCAAGGATTCTAATATGATTTATTTTGTAAACTTTGTAATGATGCGTTTGAACTCGAAAAAAACCAATTAGAAACTGCAGTGATGGCCTGTCTAAGAATGGGAATTTACAAAAATTACGGACCATCTAATTCAGCAAGTAAAACAAATAATTACGAGAGTTTCTTTTTTAATGGGATTAGAATATGTTCGCAAAAGATTTTATTTATCCATATTATAAATCGAACGAGATATAACGTTTTAGTAAAACTTGAATGAAAATGGTTTGGTGCCTCGCAAACATGGTAATATGAACAGGTTCCCATATAATGCATATGAAATTGATGTGATTGCCAATTTTAAATCTTTATCGTAAAACTTTGCAGAGGACCAGGCTATACTATTGCCTGGAAGATACCCTGGTCACAAAAACACTGATAAGGTACTATTACCCTCAAATATGACCAAATTAACTATTTGGGGAATTTAAGTTGATTCTTGCAAAAAAGATAAGTGCGAACTTGTGGGGTATATGGGTATATCTGTGGAATAAACGTTTCTAACCATTTTTTTTCAGATTAGTTTTTTCAAACAACGATTCCGGGAGTTCATATAATAAGCGTCGTGTCACCAAACACGCTGATGTAATTTAAGTTTCGGTTTGAAATATTGTTTATTTTTAATGACCGATCGATAACAATTATCTAGAAGATACTTCCTATGAGCGTGCAGTATTTATTAAACATATTATCTTTTAAAAACCATCTGTGTTTTGGCTTCAAAAAACACCATAATGTGAAGGTAAAAATATTATAATGGCCTGTATTATAAATAAATGTATATTTTGAAAATATCGGCTTTATTTCGTTATCTCTTTTTTATTGATTTATTTATTATAAATTCTAACTTAACAAGAAGAAAGCAAAGGTTAATTCCACATATTTGTTTTGGTCAAAAACACTCTGCAAAAAATTAATTTTGAACATTGGATTAATGCTAGGTTTCAATATAGCGTCACAAGATCAGTTATGCTCAAATATCACCAGGGATAAAATGGAGATTCTGCCTTTGAATTATCATAATTAAAATTGAAATACTTAAATAAGTATAAAATTTACAGTATAAAGAACAATGTAAAACATGTTAAACTACATAAATTAAGCCTAAAGTACATACAAAATTTCATATGTGCTCCTACATTATTTGGTATAACAGGTTACAATTTCCCCGAGAGAAATTGAGTCATGTTACATTTATACGAAATATCATTACGCAAAGCTTTTTGAACGTTCTGGTGACAAGAAAATACTGATTAAAATAAAAAATTGTCACATTGACTCTAAACTCAGGTGACCTATATTTTAAAAAAATAATCGTTCTAAGATATCAACGATTTTAGTTTTTATGAGGTGTTTATTCAAAATAGATGAGATTAGGGTATCTAACGTAATATACACAACATAATTTTTTTTAATCTACATAACATAATTGAAGTTGTGTAGAAATGAAACTGGATTATTTCATTAACAGTGAAATGTCCCCGTTACAGGTCTATTTATATTAGATTGCGATTTATTTTGTTTATTTATATTGGGGGTACAATTTTTTTAAAGCAAGGCATTAAAAAAAAATGTTTTGTCTAGTGTCTTTTTTTAAATAATCATGGAAAACAACATTTCCTGTGAAGAAACCACTTGACGAAAAAGAAAAGCAAAAAATGTATTGAAAAAACTAAACTCGTCCGACATGAAGAAGAAGAAATAAAAGTTCTCACGGAAATTAAACCAAGACTTCTATTGAGAAATGGAAGGAATTGAGCGAATATATTTGTCAATTTAATGCTAAAATAAGCGGCAGATACAGGGTGTATGTAAAAATATAATATATGTAATATATAGATATGGGTTTGATCAGGTAGAGCTTCTTTACATTTATATTAAGTTATGTTTTAATTCTAGTTTTAATGGATATGTTTTCATGGAGAACCTTCAACAAAGTATTCAACTAAGTAAAAATAAATAACATATCTTCCAATTTCTTTTTCACCATAACGTTGTTAATACACAAAACGAGACAAGACGAAAAAAAAACTTTTAACGCCATAAAGTTAGAAAAATTGATTACTAAACTTAAACTGATAATTAGACACTATTTAATTGTTTAATATAACATTTTTCCTTTATTATCAGTTAAGCCAATACATAAATACTGATAATTTCTCAATGATTGACAATGCACCAACCTTTTTTTAATTATTACGGTTATTCTTACAGAATATTCAGCATTTAGTTATCCTTCATGAGTTATGCAAGGCCAACAAACACACTTGTAGTAATAAAGTCTTTTTATTTGAGATTAAATTTTGAAAAATGTTTCTCTGATAAGTGATTTATTTTAGGATCCCTGAAAAATATGAAATTTTCCAGGAGTGCATTAAATGACATTGTATAAAATATATTTAAAATATTAAAAGTTATGCTGTGCGATGAAGAATAACATGAGAAAAAAGCAAAGAACAGAAAAATCGATATGAACTTCATTCATACTAATTTATGGCGCCTTAATAATTTTTTAAAAATGTGATTTTATGTTTAGTTTAATTTATCGGCATGTGGCTCAGTAGTAGCTCATACGCTTTGCACATGCTGAGCCTTTGAGCCCTGCTGCGGGTGGTCAGACATCTTTTAATATGTTTGACTTTCGATCATCTCAGGCGCTAAGTCTCCGGTTAGAGCCCTGCCGATGGGGGTCATATATCTTTTAATAAGTTTGTCTTTCGATCATCTCCCACCATAAATAAATATTTAAAAAAAAGACATTAGTCAACATATATCAGCAAACGTATGAATTTTTCATCAAAAAAACTTAATATTTCCAAAACCTAAAAATAAATTTTATTTAGGTATAAATTTACAGTATAAAATTTATTTCTAAATTAGCAAAACATTTAAAATAATTCATGTACCGGTTTCATTTATATATTCCAATTACTCATTTTTGGGTTATGCAAACAAGCTTAGTAGTTAATGGTGCTTAAAACCATACTGTTAAAAAAAAGCGGTTCCAACAGCATAACTTTTATTTTAAATGTTGTTTTTATTGCTACTTTTTATGAAATATGAAATCCTATTTAACTGCATTATAAACTACATTATTAACACTATTTAAATTTATAACGAAAGGTGCAATAAACTGTATTTTAATGTTATAAACGACGTTATTCACCGATGAAGAAACGACATTAAATGATGTTATAAATGTTTTTAATTACATAAAAAAAAACGTTCTTAATGGTATTTTATTGCTAACCAAAACTATCTTAACCGTTACCTTATTAACTGTTACCTTATTAACTGTTACCTTATTAACTGTTACCTTATTAACCGTTACCTTATTAACTGCGTTATTTAAGTTAAACAAAACGTTACAGCCAATTTACAAGTTTTCGCTTAGCGGGTCACAATTTTATTTTTGCGAACCAAAAATAAAATGATACTAATAATGGCAAATTTTAATTGTAAACAAAAAAACCATTATTTTGTAACGATCTTATTTTGGTAAAAGAAAGTTATTTTAAAAAGATAAATTTAAATTTAATAAAAAATATACAGATTTTTTTATTTATAGGGATTTTATTTGTTTTAGGGAGTGTTTTAGGGATCTTTTCAATCGACCTTTTAAGTAAGATTTAAAAATAAAGAGATATAGAGTTAATCATTCCCAGCAAACATAAAATAATTATTAGGAAAATGAAACATTAATTTAATACGTGAGTCTAAAATCTCTGTTTCATTAATTTCAGGAGTCTCAGCGCAAGACAGACTCGCGTGAATTTTAAGGCCTGCAACTTCAGGCAAAATTTATTTTTAATTTTTTTAATTAATTTTTTTAGTTTATTTATTTTTTATTTATTTATTTTATTTTATTTTTGAAAGGAAGAGAATTTTTTCAAAAATTTAAAATCTTGCATTTTGGTCTGATGACTTCTTTGGTCTTAAAATTTTACACAAATTAATGAACAATTTTTGAGATAAGTGACCGGACTAACATGTGCTATTCTATAGGAGCCTGTCAGCATGGTAGTAGGTTGAATGTTAGAATAAACGGTTGGCAGTTTGAAACAGCTTTCAGAAGAATCATTTCAGATGAATAATTTTATTTAGAATTAGAAGCTAAATAAAGAGAGCGTTATTATTTGTTTATCTTGATGGTTTAATTAGTTATGCTCTGAAAGTAAATATTCCTAGAAGCTGATATTAAGTTATGTTAGTAGCTTTATATAACAAAACTGCATCTTCCTTATTCTTATTATCAGCAGTATTAAAATTTAGCAATATTCTGTTCAATCAGAATAATTTGAGCATCCTTATTCTTGTTACCAGCAGTATTAAAATTTAACAATATTCTGTTCAATCAGAATAATTTGAGCATGTTTATATCACGTTAAAATCTCACTCTTATCATTATTATACAAGGAAATAAAAACATGCACACTAAAATGAAAAAATAAGAACATACCCAGTTGGCAATGGTTCTTCGGTGTCGTTAGAACCCATTCTCTGGCTGGTTGGTGGAGGTGGTCTTGCAGGTGCTACAAATAATAAGCATTCATAATGAATTTTTTAACTTTTACCGATACGATACATTTAAGAGGCCAGAAATAATAAAAAGCTCATTTTTTAAAATGTATGTTATCATAAAAAATTGAAAGTTTATATGTAAATGAATTAATTATTAGAATGCATAACTAGCCAGGTGTTCCTGTTAATAAGAATAATTGTTAACAGTGAAAATTTCTACTACTTTTTGTCCATGGATATAGTACTTTCAGAACTGCACTTTCTATCTATCCAGTTGTATTCTGTTTCATATTATTACAAATTACATGTTATATACAAAGTGTAAAGAGTAAAGTAGATTTATTACCTACACGTTTTGTTTAATTTCGACTTGAGGCTTGACCTCCTTAATCTTTCTTGCTTTCAAAGTTTCAAAAGCACTTATTAAGTTTCTTATTTTTAATTGTATTTTAACTCCTTCGTTTTTACATAATGAGGCTAGGCTTATTATAAACTTGCGCATTTTACTTTCCATTCTCTTTGTTTTTTTTTAAGGTATACTCAAAGAATGATGAACAAGTGTTATGGTCAAGAAAGTAAGACAGGTTATGATAGCAGCAAAGGAAAATAGCAACATTCCGTTTCCCTTTAAAAAAACCGGAATTAAATAGACTTTGAGTTTGCTTTTATAACCATTCCATTTGGGAGCCTACTAAGCACTCAGTAATACGTGAATTTCATTTTAAAACAAGACTTATTAATTGCACTCAGAAATCAAACTTAAAGTGGGACTTGAATTCTATACCAAAAATTTATCCTGTAGATTTACTTCAGAAACATCTATGACATGGACAGAGAATTACAAATTGATTTACAGAAAGTCCCGAAGTTAACATATATGTAGTTGCATCCAAGAAATAATAAACAAAACATGTAATTAGCTCTTGCTTTATTTAATGAAACCACTAAATGTTATTCACCTGAAAGGAAGGATATGTCAAGTTTTTAAGAAATTTTTCAAGTGATGGGCTATTGCAAATTCTAAACAAAAAGTTAATCTGAAATGTTTAGGAAATGC
This sequence comes from Euphysa ruthae, assembly GCA_035046665.1. Classification (NCBI taxonomy): domain Eukaryota; kingdom Metazoa; phylum Cnidaria; class Hydrozoa; order Anthoathecata; family Corymorphidae; genus Euphysa; species Euphysa ruthae. The sequence continues at coordinate 6,839 of JAUZNK010087605.1, read as the reverse complement.
TATTGTTTCCGGAAACAAAAAAAAAACAGAATTTTATTTGGCATTAGCGAATTGTATCAAACTGTGGAGTCAATCACACGCTTTCAATCTAACAGCACAAACATGATCAGTTTTAATTTCAATCCTCTGCTCCCAGACAATGTGAATTGATGAACTTATTAATGACGGTTATGATTTTGTATTGTCAAGTCGATTACAGAGTGACCCTATTGAACAAAGGTCTTCACAATACATACAGATGAGTAGTGGTAGATTTCTGGCCAACTTAAAGTCCTTAATTCAGAAAGAATTTTATCTTGTCAGTCTTTACGAAAGGAAAATATTAATTTTTGGATGAAAACTTAATATTTAATAATGAAGAATTACAGGAAGAGGAAGCTTTTAGTTCTGCTATGTCATTATTTGTTTATGACGAATTAGATAGCAAGTTACAGGAAAAAGACACTGAGATCATGGAAAGGGTTCTTGATAGTGACAGTAACGAAGTAGTGTTAACAATTGCTGGTTATATGGCAAAAAACTTTGTAAACGATCAATGTCCTGTGACTGCCAGGTTAAACTAACTGGAAATATAAATGATATAGCTAACAACATATATTCTAGTGTCATCTCTTGGTGATCTAACTGTTCCATTAATGATGCTTCCCGAGTTTACCTGTCAGAGTTTTGCCGTCCTAGATTATACTGAAAAAAATATCGAGGGTACTACCAAGAAGGTCTGTGAAACAACAACACATTTCTTAACTAATCATTCCCCAAAAGCAGAATTTACGTGCGAAACAAATACTGAATGGGGATTCAAGTTTACCATAAAAATTATAATTAACATATTTTACAATAATAAAAAAAACTTGCTTCAGACACTGTAAGGAGAGACGTATTACAAGATTTTAAAAAAGGAAAATAAATAAAAAGTATAAATATTGTTTTTAAATGGATATTTATGAACAATTGTTGTGTCTTACCTTGATTCTTGCCTTTATAAATATATATATAATATATTCTATATGTCTAGTTAATATTCTAATATCTAAACCTCAACCCTGCCGCAGCATAAGAAGGAAACTATTGGCCTAATTCCAGCTTTTATAGTAGTTGTTAATTGACAAATTCAAACTTGAATTTGAATGCAAGTAAGAAGTAAGAAATAAGCCTACCAGTACATTGCATTATCTAGTTTCCATGTAGAATCTTTATATGAAATATCATAATTATTCAATTTAAATAATTTTATAACATATTTTACTCCCAATACAACTTATTATCAAATATATGTTCTGAACAAAATATCATTTATTCTATTTACTTGTAATTATAAAAACGGCCCCTTATTTATAGCTTCTTATATGTTATAAGACCATGTATAGAGTAAGCCATGGTGACAGTCACTTAAATTTTTCTAACCATTATAGTCAAGTAAACATCAAAATTATTTGGTTTCTTAAAATTTTTAAAACATTTAACAAAAATGATTGTTGCCAAAAGCATAATGTTAAGAAACAAAATTGAACGTTACCAACAACATATTGCTAAGCAACAAAAATTCTTAATAGATGATTACAAAAGATGTATTTTAGTCTTTTAACGTGTTCAAGGGAAATCGCAATTAGGAAATATTCTTGTAAAGTCATTTATTGACTGATATATAAATATAAAATTTAGAAATAAATTAAAGGTCAGTACCAAAAATTGAAAGAAAAATAAAGATTTGTAAAAATCATATGCAATCAGTTAATTTGACAAAAAATTCAAAAGAACAAAGTGATTTAAGGTTACAAAAAAAATTTTAAGTAAAAACAAACAGAGGTGAATTTTTAGACAAAATTATTAAAAATATGAACCAAACAAAACTTTAAAAATATAAAAAAATATAAACAAAACATCAAATTAGTACAATGGAGCAAGTTTATCTAAGTCAGGAACAAACTTTCTTACCAGGTCCATTACCAGAAGCACTTGCAACAGGACCTGGTGGTCTGTTAGGTTGTGCTGGTAGATGCTCATTTTGACCTGCACTCATTCGTGGAGATATACGTAAATTTGAAATGTTAGTAGATGAACCAGATGGACTTGCACTTGAAAGAGAACTATCAGAAGGTGTTGCAACCAGGGTAGAACTAAAAAAAAAACATTAATTTTGGACACCACAAAAAGCAGATATTACAAGTAAAACTGTCTATGCAGCTTTTTTTGGGATAGAAAACATTCATAGATTACATTTTGAAGAACTACACCTGGGATTTTGATGACACAAAAACATATATTGTTATTATACAGTATCGATAAACAAATTTTTATATGAATTATTCTCTTTGTGAGGAACCAGTTTTTTTCAGCAAATCTCTTCTTTTTTTTTTTTTAATTATTTTAAAGTTTCTTAATTCTGTAAATAGTAAAACCAGAGTTCATGTTAAGAAGCTGAATTTGTTGATTATTCTCAGAAACAAACATTTTATTGAGGCTAGTTTAAAAAAATGTGCTGGTAAAATTATGGCTAATCATATGATCTTGCATGACCACATCTCATGTTCCTATAAAACTTTAAGTAGATGCGTAATCATGTAGACGTTGCAACTACCCAGAAGTTTTAACCATCCGAAACATAAAACCATTATATTGGGATACATAAGTCAAAATTTCCACTTAGAACTACTTTGAAATAAAATACAAATAGAAAAGTGAAAATGTAAAAAATTATCGCTGACAAACTTTTCCTCCTATTTGATAACTCTTGATTTTCATTGATAAAAAGGAAATAATTTTATTTTATTTTTAAATAGGGACTTTTTGAAAAAAAGTGTTTTTATTTACCAGTATTCACCTATTTTTTGAACATTTTTAAAAAAACTGTGCCTAAATATTTTTGTTCAAAAAGCCAGGGTGATATTTTTTTCTAAATCTGCCACAAAATCGTGTGATTACAAAGCTGAGAGAAAACCATCAAGTTCTCTAAAGATTGCTCACTAAAAACATACTTAGTAGGAGGGTATTCTTCTAGTGAAATCCGCATATTATCAAATAAAATACGAATATCGCCACTAGATACATGCCTTCCTTTGTCTTTGTATGTCATGCCTAAATTCAGCTCATATTTGCTCACTAAAAACAAAAACATCTGTGTATTATGGGTAAATTATGAGTAAACAATATACATCTAAAAAAAAAAATTGTTAGTAAAAATTTATCACTGCTATTGTGCAATCTATACTAAATTTCAGCATTTATTAATTATATATTCTCAGCAATTTAGGTAAACCTTCAATAAATCTCAATATTTATATTTAATATTTATTTACCCAACTTTTCATTTTATAAATAATAGAGAAATCACTAAAATTCATGAAATAAAGGATTTAAGAAAATTTTCTAGGGCACGAATTTTTCAAGTTATGCCCTTAAAAGTTCAGAGACTATTTTTTAATAAAATTTCTTTAAAAAGGCAAAAAATAAAACCAAAAATTCAAATTAGCAAAACTTTATAAACAAAAAGCATGTTGTAGTAAATTAAATGAAGATTCCAAAGCATAATTATTGAAAACTAAAATAACCACCGAAACGGCCATCCAAATAAGCTAATACTAGCTAATAATAGCTATTAATAAGTTGTGAAGCAAATTCTTTTTTTTTTCTTGATTCATCCTCAGGCAAACTTACAAAAAGAAAAAAATTTAAATATAAATGCTACCAACATTCCATTCGTACATCAATCAAAGATATTGAAGATTTTTTTCACTTTGCAATAAAATGACAAAAGCACCTTTTTATTGGCCTGATTAAATTATAACTATACATCAAGTGTCACATTCTATCACGTTTGCTTGGCAGTGAGAAACCTCAGAAACCATGATAAAATTTATACTTATATAAAATATTAATAGTTAAACTATAAAAATTATTGAAACATAGAAAGCAATTATACCAAAAAAATTATTCTAATGTGCACAAGAATTCTCAAAAGGAGTATTTTCTGTTTGAGACTTTTTTGACAAATATAAAGCAATTTTTAAAATCAACATAATTTTTCTTACCTCGTTTTTCTAGCATTTTCTAGTAAAATGTAAAAAAAATACTAGTGCGAAAAAGATGAAAAGTAAATGCTATATTTTTTCTTCCCTTTTACATCATTCTTATTATTTATGAACAAAGAGCTAATGTTTCAAAAAAATGTCTTTTGCTGATAAAAATTTGCCAACCTGATGCCAACCTTATTACTAATGAGGGTGGTAATTACATGCTGACCTAATCTTCTCCTAATTCAAAGGGCTGTACAAAAATACGCCAATTATATTAATCCAAGACTTTAAAAAGTTTAAAAAATGATTCATAATGCTATAGATCATTTTTACAGCAATAACTCATTAGACCCCTCAGCATCCAAAAAATCTAAAGATACTAAACTCGAGCCCAACTTGTATGGAGCATAAAATCAAACAGTCAAAAATTCCAGATTTTGGAAAAAACATTACCTACATATTATATTTGGTATATAAATACCTGTATTGTACCTTATTATTATTCCATGAAATCAAATTCAAGCAAATATCAAATTTGGAATCTGGAAAATAAATAAATCCAAAAAAAAATTAATGTACTTAGAATTTCAGTACATAAGTGATATTTTCTTGTTAATAGGTTTTAAAAAATTTTTGTTATTACAAAATAAACCATTCTTTAACAATGATTAATAACAGCAACAGCACAAGAAAAGTCATTCATACAATGTGATCCAACAAGGGAAAGGGTTTCCATTGCAAATGAAAAACAAAAATTGCACCTGTGTGTTGAGTTTGGATAGAATTTAGATCTATATTTTTAATTTGCTAACTAATGTTTTAACAGTTAGTTACCTTAACATCCTTTGTTAGATTATTCCAAATTATCCAAGAAAAAATGGAATTTTGGCCATGAACAGTTTTTTAAATTAATAGCGGGCTTTAAAATACTTAATATATATAAAACCTAATGCATTCATTTTGGGCTGCTCGAAGTGTGATTTATTTTGGGGTGTTCGAAGTGTGATTTATTTTGGGCTGTTCGAAGTGTGACTTACTTTGGGCTGTTCGAAGTGTGATTTATTTTGGGCTGTTCGAAGTGTGATTTATAGAATTTATACATACTCGAACACTATAAAGTACGAACCTAATAAAAACGAGGTTTAGGAGGAGCATTACAATAAAGTCTTTAAGGTTGGGGGTACATAGCCAATTTATCTTAAATAAAACTCAGAACGTTGTTAAATTTTAATGCCTTGATATGTAATGTTTAGAGATTATACTTTTTTTAACTATATTATTTGCAAATGAAATAGATTTAATTTTATCATTATAAAAGCTAATAAACAGTTCATATATCAACAACCAAAATTTCCAAAATCAGGATCTGTTTTCTGCTTATCAAACATTTTTACATTCAAAAAAAAGGCATGACTATTCTGCATGTTGAAAAAAACCACAAGGGATCATCACTCCACAATTTAAGTCGCAGTAATTTGAAGAATCATCCTTTAAATCCGAATTTAAAATTTTGATCCGACAAATACCAGTTAAACCAGCATATTATGCTATATGAGAATCACCGAATTAGCTCCTTCACTTAACAATAGCCACCCTCATGGCCAAGAACAGGAAGTTGAAAGCAGAAAAGTAATTTAACAAGAACAAGCAAACCAAACATTTAAAAAATCTAACAATTTGACTCAAGTTTAAATGTTTTGTAGTTAAATGACTTTGATTTCACTTAGAGTGAAGGACTACTAGCTAAATTTCCGAATAAACTTTTTGGAGATTTTACGGACCTATATCTGACTAATAATACAGCTAATTAATAAAACTTTTTTTGCTTCAAATACCAAGAATACGTACATGAGTAAGAACCTGTTCAGTGTCATGCTTGCTTTACCCCTATACCGTTAAAAACTGTACACCTTTGTACCTTATGTCCATTGGAATCAGGTTTGCATCCTGAGCCTCACATTTTCTTGCACCATACCAAACTCAATTATGCAGAAAACTTATTACTTAGCTATACACATTTTGATAACTGAGAAGTCTATTTTTATTCATGATTTATAAATAACTATATTTTTTTTTTCAAGGTACAGTTTAGGAAAATAAATGTTCTTCGGTCATGAACTTCTTTTATATTATGTCTAAAAAGGGCTGTAATTTAAACTTTAAAAGGTTTGCAGTAAAATTAATTCATTTGATTTTCTCTGATATATATACTTTGAAAATATGTACAAATTATACCAATAATATTTTGAAAAACTGTTTTTTTTTTTAGATTTGTGTGCTATTCGTTATTTTTTTTGCACAAATTATGTTCGTGCTACCAAATAGGTATTGTCATCATCAAATGATCAAGGTTTGTTATCGCTGCCACTTTAATATTACTTTAATGTTAATATAAACATAACACTTTTTTTTTTTTTAATTATCAATATAATTTTACCATGTCATTTGTGATCTAACTAATTTATTCAATAAATTATTACCTAAGTTATTTTCATATATTGTAACAAGAAAAAAACAGCACTTAAAGAAACATACATTTTCCGTTGTTCTGTCTTAAAATTTCATATAATTCAAGACGGACTGAACCAACCAATTGATCTGCACGCATAGACAACTTCATCAGAACACGGAATTCAAATATACTGTAAGGTGTTACCAAACTAAATACAAAGGAAATTGCAATGTAATTACTGAAGGATATATCAGTCCCTAAAAATATAATTTTTTTTTTAATTATTTGCTAAGATATATTAGAATAAAAAACCAGTTTTTTTAAATTCACTTCCCAAGTGAGATAGTACAATTTAAAATTATTCCTGGCAAAAC
>JAUZNK010087583.1:0-12735 GCA_035046665.1 Euphysa ruthae | reverse complement strand
ATATACATATATACATGTATACATATATAAATGTATAGATATTATATATATATATATATATATTATGCTAAGTTTAACTATGTTGTTAAATGTAAATAACTGCAACAAAAATAAATTATGCAAATAATCCAAAAGTCTTTTTAATGCTGGTTAAATTTCTTGATAGATTAAATACAAGCAATGGTTAAATTTTAACAGTGAGTTTTCTTCTCGAACATTATTTATTTTTAAAAAATAAAGAAAAAGGGAATAATATAATGGGAAAATGTAATATAATGGAACTATAGTAAAAGTAAAAATGAATTTGCATAAATCTAGTTACTAATTCTTATCATAATATTATAATCATAATATAAATCAAATGTTCTACGCATTTTTTTTTTTTTTTTTTGTTGCGTTGTTGAACATTTTTTTTTCCAATGCCTTAAATTCATGATTTCTTGGAGGCATGATTGAATGGTAGGGCAATTACCCAAATCCTTATCTTTCAACAATAGATTATACACAAAGCCTTATCATGGGTTGCGAATATTTTGGAGTTTCTTTATCTTCAGAGTAACTTTTCTAGTCCACAATATGTAAAAAGATATTTTCTCTGTAAGAAGTCGCTATCAGTGTGAACGGACAATAAAACCTCAAACAAACAAAAAAAAATCTATACTAACTCAGATAAATCAAATGTGGTGGATATAAATTACTAATCCAATTTCTGTTATTGATGATGGAAAATTACGAACACACAAATACTGTTAGAAGAAGAAATAAGAAATAGGCGGTGTATCAAACGTTTGAAACAAAAGAAATTGTACCAACATATGCAGATGCCCCATAAAATGAATTTGTTATTTTCTGTGATTTATTTTCTGATTTAATATCCCTTGCTAATTTTTCTATATAATACTATCTTTTGTTTGTACTAGGTATAACGTGTTGCCACTATTTTAGCCAACAAACTGGGAGATATTTACACTGCGTATTAGTTTTTAGTATTTTAGTTCAAATTTAGCCAGTGAGGTAAATACCATTTAGGAGTTTACAGAACCATTTAAACCATCAAAATGCAAGACTAGCAGTCTATTTATGAAACCATGAGATTTTTTTTTTAAATTTATTCAGTTAACAAAAATTTAACAAAGACAGAAACTCAGGTAACTACCGTAGAAAATTTAAAATCTTCTAGTAAGGACTTGCAAAAAAACATGTTGATAAAAAGTATTTACATGAAAAAGATTGTATGCATAAAGTTCAAAAAAGTTAACATCAAACCTTTCAGACATTTTAAGAAAAAAATATAATGGAGTTAAGGATAAAAGCGTTTCTCTCAAAGTGAAGTATAAGACAGCTTACCAAATAATTTGCTACTGGTCCTACAAGTTCTGTTATCTTGTCACAAGTGTTTTACAAATTCCAGTGTATAAAAAACAGAGCAAAAGATAGCCTGAAGTTGTTTCACTTTCAATATTACAACTGCAAATTATATTAACAGTATCAAATTGTTTTAAATTTATGATATCTGAGGTGACTTAGACCAATACGCAAACATATTAAAAGTTTTGGACCATAAGGATTCAAACATAATGTGCTTCAGCAAAATCTTAACAATGACGTTAAAATATTGAAATTGGAAAGTTACGCAGTTTTAAGGTTTTAATAAGTAAAAATGAATTTGTGGAGTAATACGCTGGGGAGGGATTATGGGGTATACATTAAGGGGGTATAAGCTCGGAGAGATAATTCTGTGAACAATGCAAAAAAAGTAAATCAACCTAAAATAAAATATAAAAATCTTTATAAAATTCATTAGGAAAGAATCCTTAAAAAATACTTAAAAATCATTCAAGAAAATTAAAAGAGATTCGTTCAGGCCCATTTTCCAGAATCATAGCTTCAAGTTTGTTTTTAATAATACCTTATAATACTTTGACGGTGCTTACCTTGATTTGCCCATCCCATAAGGTAACCGTGGTTAGGTTTCACAAATCCTTTGATATCAGAGCTCAATTCTTTATACATATTGACTAAACTAAATGAAAAACAACAATATCAAGTTAAATTCCTACAATACCACGCCAGTGGCTAATGCAACGATTATTTGATTGTTGAAAGGCCATTTAAATCAATAATTTAAACAAAATCGGTAAAAAAAAAACAACTGTTATGTTCTTCAAATATATTTGGCAAAATTTTACATGCATTTTTAACTCTTGTCAAGTACACGTAAGGCTTTTACGGGACACAATCACTGCAGGGTTTTTAAATTACCATACAATTATTCTCTAAGATGAAGCAAAATTTTGCCATAACCAAAGTGCAGCTTCTAAAACAATATAAAAACATGTCATCCTTCAGCATAAATTTTTGATCCTAGCAAACTTGTCAACAAAGCTACTTCTAAAACAATCAATAAAGCTATCTTTAAATTATTTTAAAAGCAATCAATAAATATTTTTTATATTTTGAATATTTTTATCAAAAAATATTTTTATTAATAGTATTTATACAGTACTTTGAAGAGATCCTTTAAACTTTTATTTTTGGCTCTGAGAACAATAGTTTCTGGGCGATAAGCATACGGGTCAGAAAAAGATACCTTTGTAATTAATTAGTAATTATTACGTGTTATTATTTGATTATTTTTTCATTAGCATTGCAATTTTGTTAACTTTAGATCATTATCATTAAGAACGTGGAAATAAGAAACAAGAATTTCTGGTTAGTAGTCAAAATATGTAATAATAATATCTAAAAATAAATATTAAATAAAATTATGGAAAATTGAGGATCTTGCTTAAAAAATATTTAGATGGACAATTAATATACCATAATCAGCCATAATCACATTTATTAAGTCCGTAGGGGACTAATAACCTCTTGTGCCCGTGTGACTCTCATGACTTCCCTACAAAAAGTAGATAAGTTCCTAATCTTTCATACAAATCTGGTGTTTGATTTGCTAAAGTGATCATGGAAAAATAAATCACAGCGGTAATTTAGTAAATGCGAAACCTATATGGCATTTGAAACAAAGATCTTAGAAGAATTCTGTAAACACTTCCAACTTAACCAAAAATCGCAATAACTGAAAATAAAATTTTTTAAAATATACTCTGAGAAAATTATAACTTAAATTTTTATATAGAAAGCAGATTTTAAACTAAATAAGTCTAAATAACTTAAAACTACATATAAAATAAATTCTTAAACTACTTGAGATAAGAAAGTATAATTAGTGGATTGCAGAAATTGGAGTACTAATAGGTTGCAATTGCTTGGCAAACCAGAGATTTAAAAAAAAACCTTACCTTGGTGGGGTTTTTACACCTGGTTTAACACTGAAGCAAAGTCCTATTCAACAAGAAAAGTAACAAAAAATGTATCACCAGAGAATAAATAATAGAAAGTAATCTCACAAATAATTTAATCTTCAAATCTAAATGCAGCAACTTAAAAAATTTCAATTTTTCAAAAATTTAAGACTAGAGTACTTTATCTATGTTTACAGTGATAGATCCGCCCCCTGCCCTCCGAAAATAGTTAAAAGTAAAAATGATGCAAAATGGAACACTCAGACATGATAAAATTGTAAATCGTAATAACCAAGAATTAGTAAAAATAAATAAATGTATAAAGGTTTGCGAAAGCAAGGCAAGGCTGTTGGCAAGACAAAATTTAAAATGGTATATGGGAATTGATGATAAAAGAAAACTACTAAAGAAAAATAAATTAACAAACTACAAATTTTCTTACACTAATATAAAATAAATAGAAATAAATTCTCTGTCGACAGTACTGAAACTACTTTAAAAAATATGAAAAAACAAATTTTCTGCGGAGTCAGCAAACTTTTGCCTTAAAATCGGCACAAATTTTCCATGGAGTCAGCAAAAAAATATTCTTTACTTAGAGAAATTTTCGCGCTATTGCCAAATGAGCTCCAGCTGCATGAAATCTTGTGGTTTGATAGTTATACGTTTTCCTGAAGTTCAAAAGAACCATATATAAAAATATTACCTAAACCTAATTTTTATTTAATTCAGTTATTTTACAAAATAACTGAATGTAATAACAAATATTTTAGTTTTTTTCTATAACAACTAATAACATCATGTTGTTCCATGTAAAATAACTGACTATTGTACAGCAGTTACTTTGTATAATATCGGATCAAATCTGCTATTATGCAGGCATAACTAGGAGTTATGCATAAACATGGTAGGTGTCTTTCTTCATTGTTTACGATCACTTGCACGATCCCACATGATGTTAACAAGATCAGGAAGCCAAAGGGCTGCCCCATATGTCGCCTTCAATTCCTTGAGATCTTCATTGAAAACTTTTCCCCATGCCTTCCTAGGTGCATTCCATAGCATCCCCAGTCGTTAGTTCTATTATTCTTCCATACCACCCTACAAAACACATTTTCATCCATCCGAGCAAAATGATTAAACCAATGTAAACTATTTTTCCGAAATTAACTGCTGAATTGCTGGTTGGTTGCAACATAAAGATTGGCTTTCAGTATATAAGCGCAAACTTATTCCAGATATGGGCCTAAAAAGCATGCCATTTGAAAAACTTCTAACCAGCTAGCACCTACATTAGTCATACACCATGTTTCTGAGGCAAACAAGAGGTTAGGTATCACTGCAGACCTGGACACTTTCATCTTAGCACAAAGTGAGATGTTATTTCTGGATCACCAGCCTTTTCTTTGACGACCAAATTTGGCAGAAGCTTTGGCAGAGCTGCAAGCCGTATTACAAACAACCCAATGGAAAAATACTAAAATTGGTACAACAAAATTGTTGACATTTATATACATTTATAAACTTTGACATTATTTTTATCCATCTCTATCAAAAAAGTTAATAGAGCATTAAATTTCGCAGAATGCCACATAAACATTAATAGCGAAGAGAAAAAGCTCATTCTACATGCCCGAAAGTCGTTATTGTTCAGCAGAGACTGTTGGTTAAAACGTAAAGGTGGACTTTTGATGCAACTATGGGTGCACATGATAGTGCTAAAGTTCATGAACTAGTATGTAGTTATCTTTGTTTCAACTAGGACAACATATAGAAAATAGCAATTTTGTATAATGTGGCGATGATAGCCTAGCAGTTGTTAAAAACCTCAGTGTTCGAGAATCTGACTAAATATTGTCTCTCTGGAACGTATACCTAACGCTTCTATTAGCTGTTGCACAATTTTTTTTCCATCAAACATTGTTAAGACCAAAGTGCAAAGGTACATTTATTGCTACCAGGTTATAAAACAGTTAGTTTTATAAGTTAGTTTGCGTACCTTTTTATATGACCAGCTATTAAATCATTATCTTCATCTTAAATTTTATGAAAATATGCCAACCATATGAAATGTCAAAAAAAAATATGAAAAGAAACAAACAGACTACTAGTACTAGCTACATTTCAAACGTACATTGTTACTTTATAATCCAAGATGTTAATAAGCATAGCTAACTAAGTTAAAAACAAAAATCCCTCAATAACACACATTATCACTATTATGTAGAATGCATGGCAAAAGCAAAGAAATTTTAATCAGGAACTTTAACCAGTACCAGTAGCTATATTGACATTTCCAATAATTTTTGAATAGTATATAGTATGATATATTTAGTAGAAAATAGCAATCCTTTATAGATATCTAGATAGATTTTCAGTATTACTAATAAGGGATTTAGATCCACTTTTTTATAGCTACCTAAGCTTTATGGTTTTTATTAATAAAGATTCATACTAATTATAGTTAGCAATGCTTGTATGTTATATTATAGTTCAAAAGTATTAAAAACAACAATCACAAAATTTATTACCCACGATAGAGACCTAAACTGATGATGTTTAATTGTCTCAATTGAATTATCCTGTACTGTTTAAATATTATTAATAAGGAAATGGGAAGGCGAGACAAAATATGAATTAATAGGAACAAATTTAGGCACGAATTTTGCCTCTAACTTTGGCCCAAAAATCTGCGAAGTCAGCAAAAAAAAACCTTCCTTACTGTATGGAATTTTTTGCGTTGTTTGCTTACGCAATAATTAATAATCAATAATTAATTAAATAATAATAAAAAATAAAATTTAAAACAAAATAATTAATTTTTGGCTAACAGTTAAATTTCATGTTAAATATTTATAACTTTGGAAAAAATCATGTCTTGAGATAAAATATTTATTTTGGTAATGTTTTGTACACAACCTGCCCCTGTCTTACCATGAACCATTGATAAACTAGTCATACCATCCGAATCTAATAGACTCTTCCTGAAATCTTGTTTCTTGCCAACAAAAAAACACATCACCCTCTACAGTCTGCAAATCAAATAACTGAGTATTTCTTTTCTACTTGTTAATCGTCCTCTACAGTGTGCAAAATTTTCAACTTTTACTTCCAGAATTTTAAGTCAAATTTTTTCATTATTTTATCAGAAAAAAAAATCAAAACAATAGAAATTTATAGAAATTTATTTATTTCCGCAACTAAATTTTGTTAAGTACTGAAAAATGTTGAAAACTATTTGAAACATTTTTGAGAAAATTTCTCAAACGGCAAAATAATCAAAATTAATGTTTTTTAAAGTGGTGGAAATTCCTTTAGACAATTGAAAGAGAAGAAATAAAAAAATAAATAACGCTAAGTTATGGAAAATGTAACTTTGAAAAAATTTTCCAGGACTTGGAAAAAAGAAAAATATCGTTTTATGACCAGATAAAATCTTTACTTAACAAATTTTAGCAAATAAAATCAAAATCTTTAAAATGGCCGATTTACCAAAATAATCACCTGTTTTTTTTAACAAAACTAAAACAAAAATCAAAGCAAAAGAAATGAAAATGAAAAAAATCGTTTTTGGACCAGATTTTTTAAATTTCTGAGTTTTGGATCCAGAAATAAGAAATTCAGCAATTATACATAAATTTTGGGTGAAAAGATCAAAAAAAATTAGATGATACTATAAAGACATGAGTGAAATAGGACTTCAAAACTTAGGACTTAGAACTAACCAAAATACCTTTCCATCACCAACAATATTGATCAATGTTGTAATAATAAATCTTACCCATGTACTAAACCTTATTAGTTTCAGTGGTTGGTTAACCAAAAATTTAGCACTTCATAAATCTACAGCTATACATACTTGTAGAGATAAAAAAAAAAAAAAAAAAAAAAGCTTTTTTATATGGATAAAAAAAAAAATTGGAAATACATTTTCAAACCAAACAAACTGTAAAACAGTGAAAAATTGAAATCATTTGTTGTTTAGCAACCTACCATGAGCTTGGCCAGGACCATGGTAAGGATCTTGACCAAGTATCACAACCTTTGTATCATGTATATCAAAGCATTTTGTCCAACTAAATACCTCATTCTCTATAAAAAATAAATATCTAATTTAATCATAAATTAAATTATAAATTAGATAATACAATGCATTGAAAAAAATAAATATTGAATGATAAAACAAAAGAAGCCAAACAAGGTTTTATTTCAATTTAGTTATTATATTTGCACAATTTATCTATGCTTGACGTGCTTATATCAGCATTCTATTATAGAATTTTGTGAAAATTTTAATGTTTATTTAAACATTAAATACGCACCTAGTAGCTAATGGACTCTTTGGACCTTTTAAGTAAAAACAAAAAAATATCTGACTGGTTAAAATAGACAAAAGAATCACTGATTAAAAAAAACTTGTCGTTTAAAAAAAATAAAGAATCACAATTTTTAAAAACCAAAAGATTCACTGTTTAAAAACTTTTCAAAAAAAAAAAAAACTAACTACTTAAAAATACTACTTGCTTAAAAAGAAGAAGTATTAAATTGTTGAATTATTAATTTGAACCTAAGTAGGGCTCTAATATTAGGGGAAAAAATTCAACTGGTGGACAAAAAACTATCAGAAATAAATTTTATACTTATTATTTATTCATTTAACTATCAAAACTAAATAAATATTGTAATCAGAACAACAGACAAGCAAAACAAGTAACACAAAGAAAATACTCTCACCTCTCTTAATTTGCCAATGTATTAAGATAAATAAAAAGACAAATCTAAGCACAAACTTGGTGCTGCGATGGAGTTTTCAGATTTTGGAAAATTGCAGAAAGTTTGAGCAATATGCAATAGAGCAGAAAAATTTTGCATGTGTATCATAGGCTAAAATATTTGATTTTAATTTCAAGGAAGTTTTCTCGAGTACCTAGTAAATCTCAGGTAAATCAAAGACTGCAATGCAATGCAAATTTCCCTAGCCACTGTTTTATTGGTTAAAAGTTGCGATGACAAATTCAACTCTTTTATCTAGAAGCACTAAACCTATAATTTTTTTATTGATGTAGATTACCGTGTATGATGTATCTTATAATGGTGTATCTTATGCACTTGCTAGACACCCTCAGTATTCAATGCTGCAAACAGGCATTTAAAGTGCTTTGTCATCTGTTTGGGATATAGCAAATTTATTGGTGAATTGTTGTCTTTTTAGCAGATCACTCTGCTTTGAGTGTGATGGTTACCATACCACAAAGCCTTATTTTACTTTATCAAAGATTTGAGCAGAGGCTCAAGCACTTACACTTGCGATGCAGCTGAGGTTACCTATATAAGGAATGAAAAAGAATTATCCTTTCCAAACATTGAGGAAAGATTTGTTGATTATTTTCCCCAGTACGTTTATATTAAATTTTGAGTTTCAACTTATCAAAAGCTACCTTCAATTAAAACTTCAGCATGTTATCTAAGCAGCTGCATTTGACATTTCTTCTGTACATGAGATAATGATGGGATTTGCTTATCAGTTCACTATGATAAAAAAAATCCTTCTACAGGGGTCGAAATAAGATTTTTCTAAGTAATCGGTTGTTGGATCTCTTCCCACCTTCCTCCCTTTTCCCTTTTTATCTCACCCTTCCCTTTCCAGCATAGAAATTTTTAAAATTGATACTCCTTAGATTACCTGTAACAGTGCTTAAAGCCTTCTTTATTCATTATCTTGCTTTCAAAAGTCCACTAAATCCTCGTTTTACATCAGATCATATTCAAAATAATCAGCCATTTTTAATATTGTGCATATAAAAAATGCTTGGAAAGCACCCATCGTGTGTAGTGTAGCAATGTAGTGTGGCAAAGAAGTGCAGCCGATGACGTTAACAGATATTCAAAAACATTGTTGTATTGTTTAACTTCTAGGAACTGAACAAAAGATTTTTGTCTCATAGAAAAATGATCGATCAAAAAATATAAATGAACGATTTAACTCTATTACTAATGTAATAAATATTCAAATACACAACATTTGTTTTAGTAATAAGTAAACACAAAGGAAGTTAAAAAAAAAAGGTGATTATTCAAATTAATTACCCCTTCCTTTTTATATTAGTGGTTATGGCAAGTTATCTTTTGAGTCAAGTTATGTTGTTATAGAGGGGAGGGGAATATAAGGATCAAATATAATTATATTTATTCTACCATTTGATTTTTCATCAATCTGTGAGTTATATCAAGAAGTGTTAACATTGAATTGAGATCGCGCATAGCTAAATGTTATATTTGGTCAAAACGTTTATATACAGCAGAAACATGGACACTAACTAAAGTAACATCTGACAAACTAGAGGCTTTTGAAATGTGGCTATACAGGAGAACGTTAAGAATGTCATGGAACACAAAACTAATGGAGAAGTTTTACACAAGATGAAAACCAAAAGACCGTTAATAAATAATATTAAAAAAAAGTTATTATTATTATTATTTATTATTATTATTTATTATTTATTATTAGTGTCAATATTTTGGACATCAGAAGAGATGGGATGCAACGACTGCTGATGGAAGGAAGGCTAAATGGTAGAAAAAGATGGGGGAGACCGAGAACAATGTGGACAGTAACATCAAGGAATGGAAAAAATTTCACACAATGACTGTATCAGAGCGGCACAAGATCGAGAAGGATGGAGATCCATGTCAGCCGACCTGCTGACATCCATAGATGGCACATAATGATGATGATGATTATTCTTAAAAATCAAAATAAACTTTTATCCTACACCTACAGTACAGTAAACAACAAAATATGCAAGACAATAAAAACTTATTTATAATCAACACGTAAAAATTTAAAATATTAACCAATATTAAAAATCAATTTTTAAGAATTTCAAAGTATTATCTATGAAGGGAGGCGTGAGCCTTATCACAAACCTCATATTTCTATGGAGGAGCGTGCAAAGATTTATTTGAATACAAAAAATTGAATTACTATGGGTTTAAAAGATAAAACTGATATGCTGTTTACATTCTTAAATACAACAGGAATTAAAATGGAATAAATAAAAGCAGACATACATTTTTAAATTTATTAATCATTCTGGACACTGATTGGTTGATTTTAAATCTATATCAACTTCAAAAAATTTCCAACCCTTTGTAAAAGAGAAGCTATAAAAGGAGAAGAACATTTTTAAACAAAACTTAAACTTATCTTATGTTGATATATATAAAAAAATTTCAAATCTTCAAGCTTTTCCTTGTACATTCAAGTGAAGGTTAATTACAGCAACATTTTTTCTTAGTGATTTATTTCGGCCCAAAACTAATCAATATAAAAAAAAAGCCAACGTGTGACCCCCTGAAATAACAAAAAACATATTTTTACCCTGAGTTCCTGTGAGATGGATTTTAATTCGAATGATCTACTTCTTTAATAATGAGATATTTTTGATAACAATTTCACAGCGCAATTTCATGTGAAATATCTATGGAGGAGTCTGCAGTGTTTCTATCAGATATGAAAAGAGATTTAGCAGCAGTTTCGTGAAAAAGTAAAAACAACAAATCTGATCGGTTTTTAAATTTCTTTTACACAAATTCAGGTTGATTAAATAATTATGTAAATAGTTATTGTGACCCCTGTTCTATGGTCCTTTAACATGAAGCGAAAATTTTAAATATAATAACAGAAAGATTTAAAAACAAAAAAATTAAACACCATTTTAGGTAGAAATGTTCTAGATGGCCTTAAGGGTCAAAAGATGCACCAATTTTAAAAGAATAGACTGAGAAAGTTTCATAAAAATGTAATATTATTCTGATTAAGGCCAAAAAAGTTTATGTCGTCAATTTTTGAAACTCCTCTTCAGGAAATTTTAGTGAATTTTAATCTATCCAACATAAAAGGAAAAACAAAGTACAAAAAAAAATATTTAAAGAAAATGTTTATAAAATATTTGAGAAAATTCATATCAGAAAAAATGAAAATTATTCAAGAAATCCCAAAGTCAAATAAAGTTAAAGGATCAAGACTTTTAAATAAGATTCTATTTGTACCTGGAGGGAATATAGTCTTTTTTTGTCTTTCTGCAAGAACAAACTGCTGAAGCTAAACAAAAAAAAATCTCTTTAAAAACTTTGCAGAACAAGGCAAATACTAGTTCGGAGTCTGGAACAGACGGTTTTTCGATTAAAGGTTAGTCATTTGTCTTGGGTGACAAAATGTACAAAATGTTTAAAACTATTTCAAATACAAGGATAACATAATCTATCAAAAATTTTCACAACTTCACAAGCACCTGCCAAGACAGCAAATTGTTTCTTTTTAGGATAACCTTTACACCAACAAAATTTTGTTAATATAGGTTACTACAGAGTTAAACATAAAATTACTGCATTAGTAGAAAGGGTATTTACACTGGCTTACAAGTTATTCTATGTTTGTCTAAATGATTGAAGAAACCATAGAAAATATTCAAAGGTACAGAATGATGGCCTTGCGATAAACATCTGGTCAGAAAGTAATAAGAAAATTTTCAACATAAAATTAATTCAATCTTTGCTAATTTTCTTTTTTTAAGATGAAATTTGTTATGGTAAAAACAATATTTAAAATTGGCCCTGCTTTCATAAATTTTAATAACTCTGGGTATTTGTTATTATTTTTTCGTGATAAATTTAAATAAAGAGAAGGTAAGCAGATGGAAAAGTCATTCAGAAATATAAATCTATAAAACCAAACTTAAGGTGTTAGTTGATTTTTAAGGTAATTTTGTAAGATACAGCTAATGCAGATTTAAAACAAAAACAACTTTTTCTGATTTTCTAAATTACCTTTTTATAATACGGTTTATCAAATTCATGTTTAAGGGCTATTTTCCAACTTTCTCCAATATCCATGTCAAGGTTGTTTGGTTTCGCCTCTTCAATCTTTCCATTTTTCTGCTCATTTACTAGATGAGCAGCTGGTTTCTCTTCCATGTGAATGGCAGTTGAGCTAGTCTCCTCTTTTTTTTTATGAATGACAGTTGAATGGCTTTTTATTTTCTTATTTGGTTCAACATGAGGCTGAATAGGATGCTTTCCTTTTGTAAAGAAACTTGAAATAATCTTTTGGTTGGAAGGTATCTTGGGAGGCATATTATTATAACTGTTAAGAAAAAATATATCAATATTTTCACAATACTAACAATGAGCTGATATGAATTTTTTTGTTAAAAAGGGTTCATTATTGGGTAAAAGTAATTTCTGAGGGCAATCAGACCAAAAATGAGATATATTGACTATAAAAACATTCAGAATTAATCTTTAATACATTGTTCTTCTTTTTCACTAGAAGCTGAATATATCTTATAAATTTAACAAGAATTATGTCCATGTAAATTATATTGTGGTATCAAAAATACCAAAATAAAAATCAATATATATATATATA